>CAJPEX010000710.1:0-60982 GCA_905338405.1 Notodromas monacha
CTCGGGGATTTTTTCGTCGAAAGAATTTTTCTTTGCATATTGGGATCAGCCGTTTATTCATCTTCTATGCATTTATATGTACGCATGATTTTTTCAAGCTGTTGCCCGTCTGTTGCCTCAACTACTGCGGGGAACTCGCGAAAAGTGTGTTGCACAAGTTGTGAACTGCGACGAAGGGAAACCACTCTCTTGTCGAAAACTTGACTTTCGGAAGCTCCACTATTTGAAATTTGCATACTGGCCAAAATACCGACGAAAATATTGCGGTGATATTTTGGAAATACGCACTATAGCTGTATATAGAGGCAGTCACGAGCTCTTGTTCCAATATTCGTCAATTTAGCTTCTCGTGCTTCTGAATCAAAATATTACTGGTTAGATAAAATTCAAGTCCCGAGTGGAGCCATTTCTTTCTCACTATACTCGTAATCCTACGGATTCTTTCACATCTTGCTTTATCGCGAAAAGCAGGGAATTTTTTTCATGGGGAATATCATTTTGACTTTTGAAAAATTTGATGAGCACTAGACTTGACTGAATTTTTTTTAATGTTTCAAAGTGAAACGAATAAATTACTGTCCTATCGATTTGTTTTTTTTTTTCAGTTTTGTCTTCACGCTGTTTCGAACTCGACGAAGAAAAAATAAAATTTGATAAATGATAGAGTTTCAATTTGTGATAGTTTTGTCCATTTTCGTTGATTCACGTCAGAAGCTAAACACAGAAAAACGGAGCAAAAACTATTAACCAAATTAATCTCTCTAAGAGATTTTCCAGAATGAAAAAATCGGAGGATTGTATCCTTGTTGTATTTCTCGAAAAATAAGTCCTGAAATTTGCATAAGCCCTTCCGTGGTTTTCATGCGCTGATTTTAATTCTAGCTGTAAAAAAATTCTGCCCAAACATATTTCTTCCGACTCATTCCACGATGAACTTCTCATTTTAAACTTTATTTCAAGTTCTCTTTCTTCTGAGCGTACGACTGCTGTGAAAAAAATGAATGAAACTAGAGGTCGAGAACAGATCAGGAAACTCTAAAGCGTTTTGTCGCGAAGGGTATTAAGTTTACAAGTTGTGCCTTTTCCGCTTGGGCGCCCACTACTATACACCTGACAAAAAACCCACTCATCGGCATGGTTTCACTTCAAAAACATGTCCCGAAAAAGCAGAGTTAATCTCGTTGTTCTTCGTCTTGGCGAGTACACTGTATAGGATTGTGCATGGATCCTTTCGGCATCAGTGGTGAATGAGATACAATGAAGAATATACGCTTCCGATTTGGCTGGGCGCTGGACCAGAAGTTATGGCCAGGCCGGAGGGTTTCCATAGGGATAGGGGTAAGGGAAAAGGGGTTCTGGGCACTTTCCCGGGCCATGCATACGGAAGTAGGGGGAAGAAGCGGCGGAAACACCCCGGCTTCGGACAGACCACATACCAAGTGTACGGGGTTCGTCGTTTAGTTTGTCTCATATGATGTGTCCCACATTATTTTTACCTTTATATTTTGTTTTAAGTGTAATACGAGAACCAATCGAAAGAATACGGATACTAGAGTTAAAAATGTATCGCTCGATTCAAAATTTGAATCTTTCCCCCCGGACATTTGACAAATGAATGTCACAAGAAGTTTTTGAAATCCAGAACCATCCAGCACAAGTTTTCGAACTTTTTTTCTATTTTTTCTAGCATGTAGTAGAGTACAGTATTCTCATGAAAAAATCAGTATGCCATGTATGGAAATTATGGCAATCCCGAGGAAAAGAGAAATAATCTGCTGATCTGGAATTTATGACTATAATATTTCCTGCAAAACAGTTTACCCAGAATATGAATAACCTGAAGATTTTTTTAAAAATCTCGGCGGACGTTTTCTGCTCAAGAAAAAATGGGGAGATTATTACGGCTAAACTAGCTTATTGCTGGAAATAAAGTTCATGTAGTGCTGGAATTTTACATTTCATTTTTTTCCATGCACTTTGTTCCCCTCAGGAAGATTTCAGTCGCAGATCAAAGTCCAGAGAACCACTTGACTTCACACTTGACTTCTCACTCTTGAGTTGAAAGCGACGTTTAAGCAATCGTCTCGTTGCTCAGGTAGGGATCTTGGCTTGTCAAAATCATATTTTTGTTGCTGTTACTTTCTTAGATAAACGAATGAATAAACCGTGATACTGTGCGCAAGGGAAGGACAACTTCTACGATGAACACGAGAATAATGGGGAAAACGTAAAATTGTTTCTTCGGGAAGAAGTTTTCAGATATTCACTACTTTTTGTCTCCCCATCGCGTCATTTCTGCGCTGATTGGGGCACAGTATCCGCTCACAATGTATACCTAACAAACCCATACTGTGAAGCAGCATATAGACCTCGTTTTCCTTCCTCGGAGAAAAAGCATTTTCTTATGGTTATTCGCATAACGACAGACCCCCTACTCAAATGGTCAATTCAATTCTGTGGCAGAGCGCGGGACTTGGGAGATGCATTACAGCAGCAATTTTTGTTCTCAAAGTGAACATTTGTTCTTTTTTAAATGTCCCGTTTCCTCCGAGTTTTTTTTATTTATGAATGGGTAGTCGATTCTTTTGCGAAAAGTTTTAAATTCAGCTTTCAAGGCGAAACTTTGCGATCATGCAGTTCTGCTGCTGCTGCCTCATCATTTTCACCAAAATTATTTTTTTTTTAAGGCACCCGTCATGCGATCCTTGATCGATGGAAAATTGCAATTGCTGCTTCTGTTCTTTCTTCTTCAACTTCTAGAATATGATTACAGTACTAAAATAAAAGCGTGTAGGGCAAATGTTTTTTATTCCCGCGCTCAGTTCAAAAATGTATCGCCGTTTTTTATGCTGTTCACCTACCCCTGAAAATTATTCCATGATTCGAACACAATTTCATATTTGGTCGCTCTCGGGTTTTATATAACCTTTGAAATTTCAACTTCCAACCTTTCAGCCTCTTTTTTTTTTAAATCATTCATGATTGATTGACAGTAAAGAGTTTTTTACGCAATTTTTACTCCTCGGTTGTACGAGACCTTGGAGTAAAGTTTGAACGAACGTCAAATCTAAAATGACGCGTGATTAATCTCTTGGCGCCAAATTTATTTTTGCCATTATTCATGAATTTTCAAAATTTTGCGGGAGGGAACATAATTCAGACTATATTTTGAAGGGATTGATGGATGCAACGGCCTTAATATTCGTTGGAATACCGAACTGCGGGGGGAAAAAAAATAAATGGAACTGCACGCGGAAATCACACACCACTTAAATTCAAAATACAAAATTCTAAGCAGTAAGAGTGAAATGTGAAAATTCTCTTTAAATTCGTAGAGCTTTGGTATATTTTTGGAAGAAGCCAGCTGGAATACTTCGGAATCGTATTGCAATAAATCTGTTCATGCAAGGATTTTTTACTGCATTTTCCGAGACAATTATTCTGCGTGGTGATGTTCGAGAGAATAGAACTTGTCGCGGATTTTTTAAAGGTTTCAAATATTTATTTTTACCGTGATTATACCTCAAGCTGTAATATCATCATCAGTTTTCAATCATTAAATGAAGGTTCCTATATGAGTCTCAGTTTGAGATTTTCCGCGAAAATTAAAAAAATATTCCATTTCAAAAGCAGATTGCGGGAATAAATCGGTGATCTGCCTCGTGAAATACATTTTATGAATCGGAAACGTGACCCGGTTGTGGTTTATCGGCGGAAATCGAGAACTTCACATTTTGAATAACACTAGAACATAAAAACTTGATGAACTCGGGCAATGGAAAGGGATCAGCCCATGTCTTGCGAAATCGTTCGTTCCTAAGCTTTGTCTCTGTCGCACATCGGACTCAATCTGTCTTTGCCAAGTACTTCTGGTTACTGAGTTTGATGTACTAAACGAAAGTACTGCTGCTGCCGCTTTCTGGGGTCAACTTCGCAATTACGATTATAGGAAATGGACCTGCGTGACATTTGTCGTTTGTCCTTCGCTGGCTATCAGTATTCCGGTTGGTGGCTTTCTCCACCATAACTCGAAAAAATCTGAGAATTGCGCAATTTCGTTTGGGGAGAATCCGATTATGTGAACAAAGTCCCGAGAAATCATCGGAATTACAGTAGTTTTGATCATTAACATTTATTGCGTTAATATCTGCTGATTCCGTTATTATCTCGCGTACAAGCGAATTCTTCGAGAAGATAGTTGGCCTGGAAATCTCAGAGAAATTTTTTTCAAATTTTGAAAAAATGTGGTGAATCGTTTTCTTCTTCCTCGATAACTTAATTTCAGCTAATTCGCAGAGAAAGGGCCATTATATTTCTCCATGGAAACGCGTTTGTGGTAACACAGAACAGCATAAAGCATTTGATAAACGACAGTTGCATTTGAAGGATAAAAACGATTAGTTGAAGTCACTCGCAAATCCGATAAATTGAGATTTCGTTCAATTTCACCCGAAAAACGAATAAATTTACTTTTGAGACTGTTGGAACAGATATTTGTTTGAAACATCGTCCGTTCTCTTGATGACGGTATTAAATTATTTTCGTCGTCGATTTGGTAATAGCTAGAAAATTTTGAATTTATGTGTAACGCAATTTTCCAGGACCAACTGCCCGAAATTGGGCATGTTGAATATTTTTATTTAGGTTAACGAGCGAACTCGGTTTCGGCTTGAATAATTGGTTGCATTTTTTTTCAAAAATTTGCCATGCCCTTCCATTACTGTAGTTTAATTCGTGATAATATACGATAAAATTAGGTGAATTTCCGAAACCAATTCCGTGAACACATTTTCTTCGATTCGTTTTTAGGGAGATTATTCTTGGTTTAAAATTTTCGGAAATTTTCTCGGCATTAATGGAGCAGATGGCGAGTAAAGTATCTTTAATGGGATTCGGTCGCAAAGCTCTTCTCAAATTTTCTATCTGCGTAATTCGTAATTCCTCGTTACAAATGCCAGTTTCTACGAACAGGATCATTTCGTGGAAAATAATGGTATCCCCATTTATTTCGAGTGGCAATTGCGAAAGGCAATTGGATGAAATTGAAGGCTTCGAGGTGACTCGTTTCGCTGTTATGTTCTTTTTGTCCGCGGTAAAATGTGGCTCGTTTTGTTCTGGAAAACGCGTCAATTCTTGGAAAAGAAGCGCTCTTTCTCGAAAAGATATATTGACCACTTTATACAGTACATTGGCACATTCCAAAGGCATTTTGCATTAGCTCCAAGCGATATTGGATGATCAGTCGGGGATTGACCAGCGCCTAATTTGGTCGTGCGCTCGATTCAATAAGCATTTATTGCATCGATTTGGATGCAACGAATGATTTAGATCTGCTGAAATTATCGAAGTTTTGAAGTCATTCTTATCATGACCATGCATTTCTTCCTGAGGATATTTTCAGATGCACAAAATTAATGCTAATTGATGGAGTTTAGGGTATAGCGATTGGTTCGAGTTTCATGAGTTTTGTGATCAGAGTCCAAAAGATCCTGAAATATGAAGAAGTGCCATTCTTGAATATTAATGGGTTTCAAAATAGAGAGAAAGTCATCACGATGTTGATCAGTTTTTTAATATTGTATGAATGTATACAAATTAATACGACTGCATTGTCGGAAAGTCACATATATTCATACTGGTACGTCTCGTTTGGAATGTGCCAATTTTATGCCTCTAGCAGAATTCGCATTTTTTCACGGTCAAAAATATATATCTACCACGAATATATCAATTGGGGAAATTTTAATGGCACGAAAATTTGTATAGAAATTATGTATGACGAAAAAATCAGTTGAAAGAAATATCGGAGTGTCTGCAAGTATGGTTTCAAAAATGGCATTCATGCATCCAACAAGCTAATGAACTGCAGAAATTCTCACACATAAAATCAACCCATTTCTCCCTCAGATTATTTTTTCACCCGCCAGCAGGACAAAAGAACAAATAGGAACAATTTCTTCGCAGAAAAGGTGATCTGGTCAAGGTGAAACGTATATAGCGAACAGTAAGTCAGAAAAAAATGTCTTCAACCCATAAAAATAAGTCACTCGAATAGTGAAAATGACCCAAGGCTAATGCCAGCATAAATCACGCTTGTCAAACAAACAGCAGTCATTCCGTTTTGTAGAAAAGGGTCATAAAAGTGTGTATCCTTGTTAGAATAAGACATTTTTTTATTACTTCAATTCTTTTCGCATTAGAACCAGCTGAACATGTATTCCAATCACGTACGTACGTTTTCGTCATAGAACTGTGATTCAAATTTCCTTAAATTCCTCAGTCTCTTGGTTCAACTTTCCTTACATATCAACCAAGGTATAAAAAGCATAGACCATAGGTCAGAATATGATGAACTATCCTTCTGGAAAACAGTGGTTCAAAGCATTCACAAGATTATGACTCCGAAACTTTCGTACGATGCTTGAATGCCTTCATTATACCGTGTGCTTACCAACGTTTTCGACAATGTATTCGTATTTATATTCGGTATTTTTTCTCCTTTTATTCCGAAGTCGGTTGCGGTAATATGATGAGTGATTGCATGTGTTGCCCTCCTGAATGCTGTTGAATATCCCGCCTATCTGGCATTACGCAATTTTGGAATACCGAAAAAAATGCTACGTATCCGCTGTCGATCAGTCTCTTAATTGGATCATTGGAACATATGCCGAAGAAAGATAATGAATTGTGTTGAGCAAGCCACACTGCGAAATAACCGGTTCTGGTAACGATCGACAGCGTATAGTTAGCTGCAGTATTGGGTCAAACCGAACGACGAGAACGAAAAGCCTTGATTGCGAAAACCTTCCGCGATGACGCTCGTAATGAAAAAAATATATATACATGTTTAATGTCATTAAGGAATAAACGAAAATTTTTCTTCCGGAAATGATCCAATGCATGGTCGGAAATCGTGGTCTTCAAATTTCTAAAACCAAAAATTTGCGTGCCGCGTGCGTTTTTGTTGTTGTTGTTTTTTTTCTTTTATTCGACGCTCAATAAATTGATTCGTAATTGGGCTTTTTTGAAGTTGAGTTTCAACATCGAAGCCCAGATGTCTAAGTCGTTCGCCTCGAAAACTAAAACCAGTTTTCACAAATCTTCGATGTGAATCCGGTTCAAAAGCACTGGATAATTTTCA
This sequence comes from Notodromas monacha, assembly GCA_905338405.1. NCBI lineage: Eukaryota > Metazoa > Arthropoda > Ostracoda > Podocopida > Cyprididae > Notodromas > Notodromas monacha. Next base: position 7,142 of record CAJPEX010000710.1, read on the forward strand.
GATCCGTTACAAGGACACGCTTAAAAATCATGAATTTATTTTTGCGAAGGAGAAATCACCGCAGAGCGAGAACAACCTTCTGAACAATCCAGGTCATGGTGTTCGTTTTGCCTTGTTACAATATTCAGATCACGTTATGTTGTGCAGGTAAAATTGCAATTTGAAAATTTTCAAAATAGGAATCAAATTTTCAGGGATACTGGAAAATAAATCTGAATTTTTTTTTATGAAGAATTTGCAAGATTCATTATACAACATATAACTTCGAATGTTTTTTTCCCCAGATTTCCTTTACAAATATAAAACTGTTTCTTCCGAAGTTGTTCCTGTCTTTGAAAGGAAGAAATTCTTGGTCATTTACTGCTGTCAGCCGCGCGATAAAGATTTTCTTGACGAAATCGTGAAATATTTCTGTACTAAATCAGGTTTATATTATTTTCTACGGCGGATGACATTTTTTGCTTCTGTGGTGAAAAATATTCGCTGCATTTAAAAATTTTGCCATTTTACTCGATGGCGTTCTGGTAGGGCCGGAAAAATTAGACCTAATCTCTCATTTTAACAAAGAAGTCTAAATTCGAGTTTCCAACGAATTCAAGGCCGCTGGTTTAATTAAAGTTCATTGTCGAACACGTGAAATGTTTTTAGAAAAAGTAACCCATTTGGGGCCGTCTCTCTTCATATTCATTTGGAGCCCATTATGACTGCGTGATTTTTTTTTTTTAGATAATTGTAGCCGAAAAAATGTCCAAGCTTGCTCTTGGGAAATCAAAGCGCAAGAAAAAGGTCGTGACCTCCAGTTTTTTTTAAAGATTATATGAAAGCAAAAAAATTTTTACTCACGTTTGCTTCTATATGCACAGCAAAATTAAGACCGAATAAAAAATAAGCCAAAAAATTCGCCAAATTTGTTGAAAAATCGACCATAAATCTGGAATCATTCTCGGACAACCCAACACTTTTCTTCGGAGCTTGAGTTTTGGCGTATTTCAAAGATTCGTGTGAAAACATAACTTTTAGAGGAAAGCGAATTAATGTTCAGGATTTCGGAAATAGGCGGGAGATATGAACAGATACTGTATATTATAGGAAGACCTCTGTAATATGTTTGCTCTGAATGCATAAATAATTTCCATAAGCATAAAGGGCTTTTTCTAAACATTTATTCGTAATCCACACATTCTATTCCGGCTGAATTTTGCAAAAAATCCTTTTTATTCATCCTCGAAGCAAGGTCCACCGGTTTTTATGTGGCCTGTTCGTACTTGGGTATTCATCCTTCCGACATCGAAGGAGAGACATCAATTCTCGTCACGCCCGACGTTCATGGCAAAGCGAAGACCCGTAAAAAAGGGGGTATGTGTTCTCATCCCCAGGAATGTTGATGGAGAGGTCGGAGGGAAGTTTAATCATCTGTCTTCCATCATCATAAAAATATTTCTATGTTAATGAACAACGCCAGCTCAGGTCTCTACATCATAAGCTTTCAATATGCAGGTATACCAATGATTTCGAAGGTTTTGATGCGCAAAAAAAGTATTTTATTTGGATGAACGAAAATCGAATGATTCTGCGTTTGTGACGCCTGTCTGATGAGCGTAATTTTTCATGGCTGTCAGTAGTGAAAGGCTTTTTCAGGACCCTCTTGTTCATTTATTGACGGAATTTTATAATATTTGTGAGAAATGTATTCATGCTGCAATTGATCATGTTCGCGGAAATACTAGGAATTTTTGCGGTGACCAATGTTCGAATAATTAGAAAAAACATCGCCGTGACTGTTCACGACCTTTGGAAAACAGGTCATGTTTGATAAAAGACATCAAGTGAAATTGAAATTAAGCGAATATGTGTGATTTCTCGATAAAGGTAGCCAGAGAATTTTGTGTGATAATCTCTTCTTGTATATTATTTGTACGGCTATTTTAGCTGGACTTGAAATTTATCCGCCTCGTGGAACACTTACATGTTTTAAAATTCTGCAGAATTTACTTGATAAACGGTGATCACTATTTCTTGCGTATTTTCAGCGGCCCATACAGATTCTCTCGAAAATCCTGTTGAAAAATCAGTGAGGGGTCTATTTCTACTTGAATACCCCGATTTGAGCAAATATTTCAGAAATTTCGGCGGTCGTTTGTTGTTTTTCATTTCCCCAAGTCACTTTGCTCTTGTTATGCTTCGTGCTTCGAAGAACTTTGATGGAGTAGTTATCAGCTACGGTAGACAAGAAACTTTCTCTGAAATCCAGGAACGCGGGATTTTAATCAGATGCACGTGATGAAGCTTTTGAGCGGGGAAAGTCTATTTTTCTGCGCTTTGTTAATAGTGCATGAAGTGCGAATCGTTACTTTATTCACCGTGACGCGAATGTTCATGAACAGTTTTGAAGACGATAAAGGGAGGGAAGAATGTAAATCATGCAGGATATCGAAAAATGATTTATTCCACCAGCAGAAGTAAATTCATGGGATTTACGATCTGGAGAAGAGAAATCGTTGAATTGAATTTCATGCAATCAGAAACCGTTTGAAAAATTACTTGGAAAGCGTTACAGCTAATTTCTGTAGGAAATAAATCGAGATTGTGGAACGATCTTCTTGTCACTTTGAGAACTTATAATCCGAAATTTTGAAATTATTTCCTATCTTGGAATTCAGTTCTTTACGACCTGATTTTATGTTTTTCGATCCTGAGTTCCTGAAATCAACTTCGCGCTGTTACTCTTACCTAAATTGAAGCTACTGTACAATAGCTCTGTTGATAGCTTTTTCATTAGCCGGTTAACGCAACATTTTCTCAGCTTTCTCTGCCCAAAAGAAACTCGAATAATATAAATCCCGCAAACTGTGAAAATTATCATCATTTTTATATTCCTATTCGTAACTGCGGGCATGATGAATTATTTGCGGATGTCACGTTTGAGACGCACAATGTCGTCGTCATACATATTCAGTAAAAATGGCGAAAAGAAAGATCTCCCAAAAACTCGACATTGATGAGTGTTTTTCCAGAGAGTGAGTTTGAAAGCATCCAGCACTTTATGCACTGGTTGAAAGCGAAGGGAAGCATTCTTTGAAAATAATTCAAAGAGTTCCTCAGATTGCGAGATGGGAAAAGTTGGCTTAATACACGGCTTGAGAACGTAATATGGAGTAAATGATTCCCCACTGAAAAATATATTTTTCGGTAAACACTTTCATGCGAGAAAAACAGGCCAATAATAAAAGCTATTACAAGCATATTGGCAGGATTTCGAAGTGAAGTTTCGCTCATTGTTTTTCCGTAGGCTTTCGGCGTTTCATCCGCCAATATCTATAGAAACTGAACTCTTTGTAGTGGTGGAAAAAGATAATATTCATTTAATACTGACTCAAGTATACTTTATTAGCAGCAAACTGGGCACAATAATAAAAAAGAAGTTTCTCAGGAGAAATTTGCTGTAACTTTATTTGTGTAGCGCAGAAATTCACAAGCTTCCACTATAATTCTCACGCTTTTCTTGAATTCTGCGTTGGTAAATTGTTTCGGGATCTGAACGTTTCGAAACACTGACCCGATTAAAACTTCCTTTGTAAGAGTCTTGCTTTGCAATCAGAATAAAGATAGCTTGGAAACGTAAAATTTCTGAGCAGATTAACAACATAAAAACATTGTGGACTGCTGAGTGATGGAATGCGACATCTATACAACCTAATTAAAAACAACTTCACCATTGAACAATTAATAATGGGGGGAAGAATGTATGTAGAAATATTTGGCAAATAAACACTTGGAAGGTTTTTAATTAGTTGGAAAAGCGATCAATTAATTATCAAACACTCAGTCAGTCAGAAACATGATTTGCTTTCACTCACCTTGATTTGAATTTGCAATGCGAGTTAGAAAAAAACGGTATTAAGCTTTTTACTTTAAACAATTTGTTGAGACTACTAAAATGGCTAATTTTTGAAATCTCTTAGTAAAAATCACTACCTGCTGTTTTGGGATGAACATGAGCAGTTCTCGTTTATTTCAAACCAAAAACGGTTCATAATTTCTTACTGTAGAACAGAAAAACAGGGTCGTAGAATGATTTTGAGGCTTTAATTTTTTTTCGTGAAAGTCAACTTCATAAGCTGCTTTTTATATTGCATTTTGAGTAGTTATTCATAAATGGAAGACGCCTTCTGAACAATTCGACAAGTACTCATACTTCGAAGGCATTTAGCAATTTTTTTGAGTTTAAAGTGTCCATTAGTCGAATCATCCGCATTTCCGGGCCACATTGTATTTCAAACCCAGGGCGAGATGCTCTCGAAACTCCACAAATCGCGAAAAAAAACTCACCTGTTGAAACATTCTGAACGCCTTGAAAAAAATTTCGCCGAATTTTAATCTCGAATGGTAACAAAAAAAGTGACTGAAATGCGCCGGGTTCCGGACAGGAAACATGTGCGCACTTGCTTAATTTTTATTCTTATTTTTCAAATTATGGTCAGACGCCATCATTTGATGATCACCCAACTCTGAACTGAAGGGCGTGGGACACCGTCGGAAGCCGGAAGTGGCAGAGTTGACACTGATCGCGTTCGTGCATTCATTCGAGCACCCATGAAGCTTTTTGCTTGCTGAATAGCCAGCGATATCGTTATAGAAGCAGCTCTCTTTATAGAAAGTTCTTATTCAAACCTCGGCTTTTTATGCCTGAATAAGTGAATTTGATGCATCGCCTTCTCTGCGTCCTTCGCCGCGTTTTCTTGAAAGGTTTACATTATCTGGTCGCGATTCTCAAAAAAGAAGCAGAAAGAACTCTGGAGATTCGGCATATCGTCCAAGATAGACCTTAAGAACCTCGTATCCGAGTTTGGATTATGATTGACCCAAACTTTGGACCCATGTGCATCATCTCAGCTTGAATCTCAGAATGAAATGTTCTAGATTCGGGAAACATTTTCCCGTGTTGTACAATATTTCACTGCTTTTAAGGTTTTCAAGCGATCGTTCCGGATGATTAAAGGGATCACGACAGCTTCCAGGTCACGTCAGGTTATTGCAGAAAACCATTTTGTCATTTTCAATTCTGCGTGTTTCGTGAATATCTGAAGGAATGCTTCCGGTAATTTCACGGTATGATGATGTCTTCACTAGCTGTACTAGGAACCGTGTTTGAGACTTTTCGTTTTCCATCAAAAATCTAGAAGGAAAAAAGTCAATTAATGGGAACATATTTAAAAAAATAAAATGATCAGCGATTCGTTTTTGTAAATGTCAGCGGAACTTTCGTTCACTCGAAAGCTTTCTTGAAATTGAGCCATAAAATTAAAAAACCCCTTTCTCCGAATCGCCTATCAAACATCTGCGATATACAAATTTAGCTGGATAAATGAGTTCATTTCCTTGTTTGGAATCACATTTTTTGTTGGAACAGGAAAAATTGCTAAAAGTCAGATCCGATGATTGTGATGTCGAAAATAACCACGTTCATTGTTTTTTCCATGAAAAATGCAATTGATTAGTTTGTGAGAAGGTTATTGCAGCAGAAAGGCTCGATCGAGATGCATTTTTTATTTAGAAAATGATACACAATATTTCAAAGCACGAAAAGCGTGTCCGAATGTGAAGGAAAAAATTGAACGTTCATTTCGCGAACAATAATTTTTGGGGAATAATTTTTTTTTCTGGAGGGTTCTACGGCAATGAATCAACTATCAGCCCCTAATTCTCAGATGTATGATTTCCTTTCGCAAATCATACTACTCTGCTTGAATTAAGAAATCCGTTTCTCCGTCGAATTTCAATGCTTCGATTTTTTTTCTTCTTGGTGAAAGGCACCGACGCAAGTTGGGTGTAAATTTGCTTATTTTCAAGCAAATGTTTGCGTTGTCGAAAGCAAACACCTCTCTCTGAATATTTTTTAAGCTGGCAAAAACGAAACGTTTCATTTTTTGCGAATATTTATTCATTCGCGCTGCGCAGACGAATTGAAACATTTGGCCAGCGAATTGGTTTTTCACTGTTCTGAAAACAAATGGTTATATTTTTGTTCGGCGAAGGGAAAGAAGATCGAAGACTTCAGACTCATTCTGCGGAGATGAGGATGTTTCCTATGCGGAAAAAGGGCAGATCTGGGTGATGGCGAACTCGTCAAATCTGCGTCATTTGAATATGACGTCAGTTGCTGGGCAAGTCTGCGTGTTTAGATCTAGATGAAATGCCCTGTGTCTAACTCCTGCTGACAAATTTTCTCTATTTGTGGACCAAAACACGCTAACATCTTCGTGTGTGATCTTCTAGCATGACCTGGAATATTTAAACGGAAACATAATAGACCGTCAAGCAATGTTGACTTGTGTTCGTCGAGCACGCAAATAGGTTACGTGCTTTTTTTGCAGCGAAGAGAATTCTGCAGAAATTCCGCGCTATTTATGCAGGCTGCAAGACTCACAATTTGAATATTTTGTGTAGTTATAAGAGGGATACAGTATTATACACTGTATGTTTTTGACAGGTGGGATAAAGTAAAATAATAATAAATAAGTATAAAATCAGTGGTGACATCCACAGGTGATCGTGGCTTCGGAAAAAAAGTATGCACACATATATAGGTTTTTTTTTTTACTATATAAATTTTCCCTGTAGAGCAATTGTCTGAAGTTTGTCTACAAATAATTCACGAATAAAAGATAAGATTAGTTTCCTTGCTCCTTCAAGAAAAGCACACAAATTCTCGTTTGACGTCAGTTTTCCTTTTTCTGCCGGAAAAATAAATACCGGTAAGTTCAGATGCACTCCACCAAGAAAAAGTTTATCTAAACAATTTCTAAATAATGAATCTGATAATACCGGTGAAGTGGTTTCTGTGAAAAACTCGTGGTCAGATTTGGAAAAGCGTTTTATGAAATATTTTCGTCACAGACGTACTCGTATATGTTCGAGGGACTGAAAGAAAGTACATTATTCCTAACTGTTCGGTCACCCGAAAAGGCCTGTTAGTGCTGGGTCAAGAACCTGAGAATCCGGGGTTACATCGTCGAGCTGTGACTAAATTACGTAGTCTTGTACTATACTGTACTATAGTATATGAGGAGTGAAATGTACGTGCATAGTACAAATGGCTTGTCGGTTCGTATTGGCTGTTCTGGCGCAGTTGACGGGATTCTTGATTCAATATATTCTTGACATTACGTGTAGGAATGTCACGGCAATACGAAAGCACAATTTTTCTTTAGATAGCAGTCCATGGCTAGACGATCCATTTTAGATCGACTGCTGGAATGTAAAAAAATAAAAATGACCTCAGAGGGACGCCTAGAAATGCAAATTCTTGAATCAGTAAACCCTCGAAAAAGGACCGTGAACGTAATTAACATTTGCTTTATAACTGCCGTGAACCTTTTATTATCCTGGTAACTCAGTAAACATCATTTAAATTTGAAGGTGATCACAGAAAACAGCAGCTAATCGAATTTTAATCTGAGCCACCTCATTTCGCTCAGATCGAATTAAATTCATGTTACATGCAAATGAACACGATTAAGAAGCCACCAAACCTTCAGGATGACGTACATAAACTAATGGAAAGCAAAAATAAACTACGCATCACGAATTTGAAAAATATGAATGATGGCATCTGGGGACTGTGTGGCTTTATCAAGATTTTCAGCAATGTCGACTCAGGTCATCCTAAATAGCTAATGTTTCCACGCATGGTTTTTTTTTAAATTTTCGTTTATGATAATTTATAATTGGTTTCAACTTGGCCATAGTCAGTGGAACGTGAAAATCGAATAATATTTCTACAAGGATTATTCGAACAACAACATTCAAAAGCATTTTCGCAAGAGTTTTTTTCCCTGGTCATATAAAATGGCAACAGAAACTGGATATAATAGTGTAGGTACAGTAAATCATTTAGTTAACAATGACTTATTAAACCTCCAGTGACCGGAATGAAAATCCCTCTGGGATCGCAAGAAACGAACCAGAAAAGTTCAAGTCCATGGAAAACTTTTCTTCTCCCTGGGGCTCGAGTTTTTCTTCGATGTCCTCTTTGTTTTATACATCTAGAAAGGAAATCTACGGAATGACGTCCGGAAGTCCTCACTAACAGCCAACTCGTTAAAGTCCTCGTAGTTTTGCCTGACCTCGACTTTATCCGAAAACCGAACTGCGATCGTCCTGCTGATTGCTTCAACGTTCAACTTTTCACAACTTCAGGGCAGCGATTGTCAAGTTTCTCGCATTTTTTTCTGCACTTTTGATGCCAAATTTTATCCTGATGAAAGTCCGGAAGTTTTTTGTCGATTACCGTGCCTTCTCGAAGTTACTGTACAGTAGTTCATACTGATTCATCATTTCCAATTTTTTTTTGGAAATAGGCTCGTTTTCTCATGATAGCTCGAGTGATCATCGAAAAAACTCATGGATTGCATTTGGTATGAATATTTAATGTCGAAGGTATTGAAATTCCCACTTTGTAAAATCTCAAAAACAAACAAAGGCGATATAATTTCATCTGGTGAGATAACTGAAAAAAGATACATTGTGCGGTTCTTCTTCTTCGAAGCGGAGGAAAAGCACTTTTAAGCATCACAATTTTCGGAAGTTGTCAGGAAGATACTAACGGTAGAATAAAATTCATCACATTTAACAAAAAATGATTTAAAAAATATGTAAATGGAACACGCACTTTCATCAAGCTAAATTTCTCCCACATCAGAGAAGTCTGTTTATTCTACGCATCCCGTCAAGTACGTCTAGCCAATTAACTCAAAATTGCGGTGAAGAGTTCTGCAAATAAAATTTTTTAAAGATTACGTTGCGTAGGAGGAGAATAAAGCATATACTTGAGCGAATATAAGATATTTATAGCACCGTATAAGAATTGAATTCTAAGACGCGCACTGATATCGGAGAGCAACGATACGTCTTTTTATGTTGCAAAAATAAATTAGATATGAGTAAAGCCGTTTGTGTTGATGATTATTGGATGCCTGCGTCTTTGTTTACGTGGAAATAAAACGGCGGTGCTTATCCTGGGTTAAAAACTGCTGGTGATGATTCATTCAGGCGGCATAAAGCGTTTTATTGAGGAAACTTCGTGGCTCGAAGGAGACACAAAAGACCAACATTGATTCCCTCGTGGCAAGAATCAGGGAAGACTTATATAGTATAGCAGGGGTAAAAGTTCTTGTTGCCCTCGAGTTGCGTCCTGCTGACCTGCACAGGGTCCCAGAAGGTTTTTGTTTTTGCCCTATATACCTCTTGTGGGAACAATGGCGCCGAAGACCCCCAAGATGTCGGCCTGTTGACGAGCAAAAATGAGGGGTTTTGTCTTGGGCAAAAAAATAAAAATACAGTATATGAAAAGGAAGTTTTGCACCGGGATTTCCTCCTGGTATGGTCCCGTGTGGAGGTCATCTGTAATCGCTCCCGTCTGGACTGACTCTCTTCGGAGAACAACCATCTCAGTTGGTTGTTTCTCCACCATCCGTCTTGCTCACTGGCTGTGTGTGTGTGTGTCTTTGACCTCATTTTTTTGGCGAGGTTTTCGAGGAAATGTATTGTGTGTGTGTGTGCTGCAGGTTTCGTAAGCTGGGAAGTGCTTTGAATTTTTTTTTTTTTGCTTGTGGAAATCGGAGTATGTGAAGAGAAAAACTATAAAGGGGTGGCGGAAGCGCCAAGGCGGAGAAATCGATCCGCGTCGAGGTTTTTTCCCGCCGACTTGAAGAAATCTGCGTTAGTCACGGCAGTTTTTTTTTTTTATGCTTGAAACTGTTTTGTATTTTTTCCTTCCAATATGCGTGGTTTGGTGTATATTGAATGGAAGCGCTTGGTTATGCATGCAACCGACGGATATCACACGCGAAAAAAGGGAAAACTGACATTGAAGTATGCTCAACTCCGGCGGGTGGAAAAAAAAAGAAGAAACGAAAACCGTGAACGTTCCTTGTCTAACGGCAACCTTTCCGTTTTTATTCGTTTATTCGTGTTGTTGAATGGTACCCAGTGTCACGTGGTACGTCATTATTAACGAAGCTAAAAAAAAAGAGAGATTTGTTCTGGAAACTGATGAAAATATTTCGATTGCGTGTTTGCAGGAACCAGTCGTCCAGTTTTGAGAGATTTCATCTCTCGATTTCGAGAGAGCAGATGTACGGAGGTGAAGATCCGACCATCCCTGAATTGCTCAACGACATGGCAACTGAACTCATTGTGCACTTGGGTAAGTTTTCTGCTTTTAAAATTTTACAGTCTCTTTTTTCGAAAAAATTGTGTATGTTCAATAGTTGAACATCCTGAAGTTGGTGAATAAATAATTATGCAGGAAGTTAAAATACTGTGATGTAGGTCATTTTTAAACTGCCGAGTGAATGAGTTGACAGGATGATCAACTTGAAGACATCAAGGGTACATTTCCACAATTATTCCATCATTCCCAATTATTAAATACTGTATGTAAATTATCAAATACTACTATTTTTGCTGGGTCTCCTGATGCTGCGTAAATGCAAAAAAAATCTCTGGAAATTAAAATTCCAGAGGTTTGAGGGAAACGTGTTTGAGTTAGGAAGTTCAATATTATATTGTTTTCACAGGACTTAAGACATGAACTGAAAAAAAGCCAGTATAAGGAGGGTTTTACCTTAATGAGCTCTGATTTATCAATGTCCAAGTGTATGGCATTTGGTTGGTTAAAAGTTGGGCAGACAAAACATCTGTGTACCTAAAAAAATCTTCATATACTGTGAACACCATTTTTAGAATTTTTGGCATTCAAAAATGTCAAAAAGATCCTTTTACCTGGATGGCGGACAATGTTTCATGGAGTGTCAGATTGGTGTCACTCGAATCGGAAAACAACCTCAAAATGACAATACCTTGCCCTGATTATACCGAAAATATCCTGGTACGAACTTATTTAACGTAAATAAACATACAGTGACAAGAAAAGCTTAACCAAAGTGCAATTACAGTAGTCTTCTTGTGATGTAAATAAAATACGGTTCGAGCGACACCTAAGTAGTAAAAATGAAAACCTACGAGCGCGGTGATAATTTGTCGTTTAAGTGAAAAAGGATGGAAGAATAAGTCTAATAATGGAGGAAATATGTCGGGGCAAAATCTCCACCCACTCGAAAACTGTATGAAGCAGCCATCAGCACCAGTGTTTTATTTATTTTTTGGCCCTCGTTTCCTCAGAAAATGCAGAATGGTCTTCCACTAACTTTCAGAATATAGGGGAAAGCCAGGATTTCTTGCGTTTTTTTTTCTTCTCATTTTTTGTTGGGTAAAGTGTCCATTTAACAGAAGCATTGGTGTCTGGCTCGAGCAGCTGCTAGCTGAAGTATGTAATTGGCGAAGTCCACGCTTCCCAGTTGTGTTCCTTCGCTTATCTTCGCTTTCGTGTTGGTGCTTTGTGTGAGGTCGATATACCTATATATACAGTATACCGATGCTTCTTCTGCGAAACGTTCTTCGTCGATTCATAGATGGAATACTTATCTTTCAATTCTCGGGGTTTTTTGGTGACTTTTTCATATTTTTGATCGCCCTATATACGCCTTCAAAAGAAAAGGAAACAGTTTCGATTGTGTATTCGTTCACTCGGGCATCCGTCTTCCTATTGTTTGGTGGCCTCATGAATCCAGACTTTTACTGTCGTATTTCATCATACTGCTTTGAAACTGAGGTGTTTAAAAATGAATATCAATGCGATGTCTGAGATATAAGAAATCGTTTCATTGGACCATTTTGCCCTGATGCCCACATACGTATATAATATCAAAGAACACACACTCTTCTAGTGCAGAAAAGCTTTGCCATAAATACTTATCTTGATCAAAATGAAAGAACCAGGAAAGCTTATAAATTTAAGAAGTTATTTTACTGTGTGTATGTAACAGAAACTGCAATTTATGTTGTCATGGGTCCATTGGATCCCTGACAAAGGAATTTAATTTTGCAGCCATCACAAGTTTTGAAGGACTTGGTTATTTCTCTGTTGCCATTGCGGGTGGTACTTCACAATTTGATGTCCTGCAATTTGACAGTCAAATTAACTAGGAAATTGACTTGCAAAGATGACCTCTTGCCCCTGAATTTGTCCTGAAAACAGGATCAAAATGTCAAATGCGATGTAGAAAACATCAAATTTGCATTGACTCGCAATTTGACTGAATCACAATTCGACCCTTACCTGGCAACAGATTAGAGTCAAATTGTGGGGCACCACCTGTATTGTCATTTGGCAACTAGAGAAATGGCTCCTTGAAATGGGTTCAGGATTGGTTGGTCAGCTCAGAAGGATTGAAAAGGTAATTATTAAGTTGAAGGACCCTTTAACATTTGATTCCCACTTCTGCTCTCAAAGAGGTTTTTATACCCAGGTGCTCAGACTGGGCCAGGAAGAAATCATGTGATTTCTTCTGTAGCTCATGATTGGCCAATCCAGTCAAAATTTAGGAAGTGATGACCACTTCTTACCAGGCTTAGTGAGTCTGGCTAAAATGGGATATTGGCAAGGCTCACTGGCCTTGAGAGAAATCCAGTTTCTGGTGCAGTTTGAAATGGGATGCTGGAGCATTGCTTCGTTTGGGACATCCTCACTCAAGTTTATAGGTGCGTGTTTATTTGTGCCTCAGAAAGGTTTTATTGCATAAGGATTTCCGCCGAAATATCATGCCGGACCTTTTATAATCCCGCTAAAACGTCTAAAAATAAGTTTCGTATGCGTTTGCAGTAGTGAGAAGGAAGGCATTACACCGGGATGGAATTCTGACTGAACAATACTCATTCGAGACATGGGGCACGTTCAGGAATAAACCCTGGCAGGGCCTTATGAGAATTCCTTCATGCTTTTCCATCATTTTGACTCATCAGAACTTTCCTGGCCCGTTTCCATCTTGAGGATAAATGAGCGTCGTTGGTAGAATTACTTTTCGTCGAGCTGTTTCTGCGTGTTTATGGCATTTCCGAAATGCATGTTGGTTATAAATGCAATTTTATCGCCCGAGGAAGTTCGGGCAAGGATATTCTTCTGTACTGTCCCCATTTTTTTGGCTTCCCAACATTTTTTAAAAACAATCTGTGCTGATTCGGAGCAATTAAAGCCGTTTTAAAGAGTTTGATTTCAGTTGAATGGAATTCAATGCTGAATGATAATTGATTCGATATTTGAAATATAATGGAAAAACAATTAAATTTCCCAAAGAATAAGATAGGACTTACTATAGAACCTTAACGTCGTCTTTACGTGGACAATTTTGTTGGTGTGGAGGAATGTTCATAAAAATCTTGAAAAATTTAGATCAGTGGACGAATAATTTTTGCACGAGTCCGATATTCAAGATAAACATTAATTTGACTATTCCAATTGTTGCTTTGGGACATTTTGTGATGGGTTTTGAAGCGAAGCTCATTTTACATTCACGTGTTGCTAATTGAGACGAATAAAGATTCGTTAATAAAGCTTTTGACAACAAGAAATGCTGGTATTTTTTGAAAATTATCTTTCGTTTTAGAAGAAAATGCAGTTACGAACATCAATTATTCTTTCATCCTCTTGAAGGATCAAATCCCAGACCCATCACAGAGAAATTCAATGTCATGAAGAATCGGATCTGGAAAATAAGCCCCTCTGTATCGTTCGATTAATGACTTGGCTTTCACGTTGAAATTTTCAAAATTCACCGAACATTCTGAGCTTTAAAAAACAACCTGCGATCATTCCTTTTTTTTGGTCTGATGATCCCATAAGATATAAAGCGTTCATAGATATCTCACGAAGAAATAAAACCTCAAGGTATACTGAATCCTTGGGCTCAAAATACCATCTTACTGCCGTCATCAACAGCCTCGCGAACTTGAGGTTGATGCCCTCGTCTCTACAAACTCCACATCACACGTAACAGGGACAGGCGCTTTTTAAGGTGTCAAGTAAAGCCTCATTTTTTTTCCGAGTACCTCACCGATATTTCTAGAGAACCCTCTACAAAGTTTTCCAGTTCCCCCATCACACACTTGATCTCCTATGATCTAGAAAGGAGATAGAAAGAGAGGATTAAAAAAAAAAAAAAGGTCACCAGCATCGATACGGTCTCAAAGTCCAGCACCCTTTTTATTGCGCCACCAGATCCGGAACTCGGTGAGAAAAGCCACGATGCTTGCCTGCATCTTTTGTCGTGCTGGATTAGATTAGGGAGTCGACAGCGCGTGCCAAGTGTGCCTTTGCCGTCACTGTCGCTGCTCTCTTTTCAGGTTTTTTTTATATATATATATTCTTTTCCCACATATAAATGCAGTTTTTTTTGCTTTACTTGTCCACGGTGAATGAGGCGGAAAGCGGAAGAAAATAAATGGACGACGCGTTTAATTGACGGATGAGAGCAGACGCGGATCTGACGCCGCCCGGGGCGAAGGAGGGGGTGTGAAAACGCCCTGGTGCCAAAGGAACCAATTTTCCGGCGGGTTGTCGCCGGTTTTGACCAGCCCCTAGATTGATGTGTTTATCTGCTCGTTCGTCCTTGAGGAAAGAAGCTGCGACTGAGAGACGGAGATTTTCTTTCATTTACAGTATTTCTAGCCTATGCCGTGTTTCTCGCAGAAAAAAAGAATCGTTTGCTTCGAGGGATGGCCTGAAAATTTGTCCATTTTAGCGCTTCGTAAAGGTTCTTTTTAAACACGATGTTGTGAAGCAGACTTTGTACAAATAAATGGATCAAAGGAAGCCAGCGATTATTTGTGAAAAAAAAATTCTTATTTGCATCCACGACTCGTGAAATTTTTTCTTCAATTTCAGGAACACTCACGTGTCACTTATCAATATTAAAATGATTTTTATTTGGAAAAGGAAAAGTCAATTCTGTGATGTTGTCACCGGAAATATTTTAAATTTTGCGAATCATTGAAAAAGACTGCAACTCATAATTCTGAACAAAACTACCTTATGTTAAAACCCCGGTGGTGGTTTTATAAATAGTATTTTAATGTAATTAATTCCTGCATGTCTCATTTGCTTGATTTGAGGTTAAATGTCCTCTTGCACTTCAACTTTTGTGTTCATTCACACTGATCACAATTTATTTTGTTTTCAGTGGGGGCGTGTTTAAAACGAAGTGCTTGGAATTTTTGCCAGCAAAGTTTCTGTGTCGCAACCCTTTTTTTTCCGGGGGAAACGAGGTGTTGTGACGAATTGCGGAGTGGAAAGATTTAGCATCATATTTTTTTGTTCTTTTCTGCGACAGATCTCTGACGATCATTCAATGTGTGTTGTTTTAACGTGTCGGATTCGTCACAATCATATCGATCACATTACGTGAATCTCGAATCCATTTTCATTTCTGGAACAGAAAAACTGGAAATGATTGATGGAACGTGTTTTTTTCTATCCTTCCATTCGCGCTGAACGACTTTGAATGGCTTCAAGTCCGATCGATTTAAAAATAAGGCATCTCTTCCCAATAACGAGGATTGTTTCACTCAATGAAATTTTTCGGCTCTTAGAACGGTATTGTTTTTTTTTCTTTCGGTGAGACGTACAATATGAAGAAGAGAGGGAAATACATGCTGAAGTTGCTTTTGTGAGTTCAAAAAAGACAAAGGTGAGCAGCAAATATTTCTTTATTTTCTTCGTTGAGAATACTTCTTTTTTACCGAGTATAATTCAATCACTGCTACTTTCTAGCGCTTAGTTTGGGCCACGAATGCAGAGAACTGCATATTTCCCTCAAAGTCAACTTAAATGCAGAATATCGAAGAAGTCCTTCAATTAACAAAGAATAAGTGCAAAAACGAAGATCCCTGGGATAGTCGACTATCTGAACAAGATGCGAAGAGCGTCAAACAAACTTGGACTTCCAATGAGAGTGAAATACTTTACAGTATTCCCCCAGAGAAGATGGTTTCAGGCACAAAAAAATCCATTTACGACATGAAATCATGTAAAACGTTTCGGAAAGTGGAAAAAAAGTCTGGATGTAATTTCCAAAAAATTGCTTATCATCACCACAGGAAAGAAACTGCTGGTCTCGTTCCTCTCGCAAATTTCGCTCGCTCGCACATTCTGACGCTTTAGTTTTTGTCACAAAACCTCCACATATCCCTCAGCACAACTCCAATGCCTAATGTCGAAGAATTCCTTCTGAATTGGCAAAGAATGAATGAAAGAAAAAAAAAGGGAAGCTATTTGGAAGCTCCTTGGGATAGTCGACTAGCTGAGCGAGATGCAAAGAGCGTCAAAGAATCTTTGACTTCGAATAAGACCAAAATATTCTCCCTAGAGAAAAATCTTGGATGGTTTCAGGGCAAAGAAAAAAAACTTTTAAAACATGAAATCATGTAAAACTTTTCGGAAAGTGGAAGACAAATCTGGATGTAATTTCCAAAAAATTGCTTATCATCATCACAGGAAAGAAACTGCTGGTCTCGTTCCTCTCGCGAATTTCCCTCTCTCGCAGACTCTGACGCTTTAGTTTTTGTCACAAAAACTCCACATTTCTCTCAGCCAACTCCAATGCCTAATGTCAAAGGATTCCTTCTGAAATTGGCAAAGAATAAAGAATAAATGCAAGAAAAAAAGGGAAGCTTTCTTTCGGAAAGTCGACTAGCTGAACGGGATGCGAAGATCGTCAAAGAATCTTGGACTTCGAATGAGACCAAAATATTCTCCCCCTGAGTAAAATCTTGGATGGTTTCAGGGCAAAAAAGCAAAAAACCTTTTAAAACATGAAATCATGGAAAAATTTTCGGAAAGTGGAAAAAAAATCTGGATGTAATTTCCAAAAAATTGCTTATCATCATCACAGGAAAGAAACTGCTGGTCTCGTTCCTCTCGCGAATTTCCCTCTCTCGCACACTCTGACGCTTTAGTTTTTGCACAAAACCTCCACATTTCCCTCAGCCAACTCCAATGCCTAATTTCAAAGGAATTCCTTCTGAAATTGGCGAAGAATAAATGAAAGAAAAAAATAGGGAAGCTCTCAGGGATAGTCGACTAGATGAGCGAGATGCAAAGAGCGTCAAAGAATCTTATTGGACTTCGAATGAGACCAAAATATTCTCCCCCAGAGAAAAACCTTGGATGGCTTCAGGGCGAAGAAAAAAAAAACCTTTTAAAACATGAAATCATTTAAAACTTTTCGGAAAGTGAAAAAAAAAGTCTGGATGTAATTTCCAAAAAATTGCTCATCATAACCACAGGAAAACAACAAAAGGTCTCGTTGCTCTCGCGAATTTCCCTCTCTCGCACACTCTGACGCTTTAGTTTTTGTCACAAAACCTCCACATTTCCCTCAACCAACTCCAATGCCTAATGTCAAAGGAATTCCTTCTGAAATTGGCAAAGAATAAATGCAAGAAAAAATAAAGAAGCTCCCTTTTGGAAAGTCGACTAGATGAGCGAGATGCAAAGAGCGTCGAAGAATCTTGGACTTTGAATGAGACCGAAATATTCTCCCCGGGAGTGAAATCTTGGATGGTTTCAGGGAAAAAACCTTTTAAAACATGAAATCATGTAAAACTTTTCGGAAAGGGAAAAAAAAATCTGGATGTAATTTCCAACAAAATGCTTATTATTGCCGCAGGAAAGAAACTGCTGGTCTCGTTCCTCTCGCGAATTTCCCTCTCTCGCACACTCTGACGCTTTAATTTTTGTCACAAAACCTCAACATTTCCCTCAGCCAACTCCAATGCCTAATGTCAAAGGAATTCCTTCTGAAATTGGCAAAGAATAAATGCAAGAAAAAATAAGGTAGCTTCCCTTCGGAAAGTCGACTAGCTGAGCGAGATGCGAAGAGCGTCAGCGGAGCGGGTGATTGCATTGCCTAGGCCTCTGCTGCTGCTGCTGTTGCTGCTGCTCTCGACCCAGTCGCGTCAGCCAGTCCAGTCAGCCTTTTCGGACAATGGAGGCCATCCCAGTGGTTCCCTGCATTATTCGTACTTCCTCACCTTCTTCCGTCCATTTCCTAAGAAGTCAGTCAAGATTCCGGATGACTGTAGTACGTGATCTTGGGCACTTCGTTTCAAGTTCTTTTATTTTTCCGTCATTTTTTCTTCGTTTTTTCTTTTCTCGTCTCTCGCGGCTGGCCTTCTTCTTCGGGGTCTGCTGTGAGCGTCATGCATTTCGTAAAAGACAGCCAAACGACTCGTTTTTATTGTTTCTTCCCAGAATAATTTATTTTTAACCGACGTGTTTTGCTGATTCCTAGATGAATTGATAATATACTCGCAGCTTGCTTGAATTCAAACGGACTTGTGGAAAAAGGCTTTTTGGCGCTATTTGAAGGAAGTTCCCTTGAGAGAAACGCGCATCTTCAACATTTAAAAGGAATACATTGAGAGACAAGTTTATCTAGTGATTTTGGGTATGAGACTATATTTCTTCGGAATATGCATCAGTAAAATAAAAAAATAAAAAGCAAGAATTGTTGTCTTAATAAACGAAAATTGGGCTAAAACCGGTTCATGGTTTAAAAAAAAAATTATGTACATACCGCGTCTCTACTTCTCGAAAATCGCAGCAAATGGAGATCGAATAATTGCAATGCTTGAGAAGAAGGTTTACATTTGCTAAGAAACCTCGTTTTCGGTTTGAAAACAAGCTCAGAGATCAACCATCATATTTGGTTTTAGTTGAACAAAATTTTCTTATTTCATCAGTTTTAACTTCAGGAAAAGCCAAGACTACTTTTTTTTCGCTTTCAGACTGTAAATCGTTCTTATTCGAATGATAAACAAATACTGAGCATAAATTGAAAATCATGTTGACCTGATCTAACTTCAATGAAGAAAATAATACAGTTGAAAACAAAAAGCACAAAGATTTTAAGTGAAGAGGAAAGGCGATCAATCCCATGAAAAAAAAATCTAGAATGTCGTTTCTTGGAATTGTAGGTAACCAGCATCCTTGACATTTTCACTTTTTTTTTTTTGCATTGCAATGTTTATTCAATGCAGAGTTAAAATTATTCTTTGATCCTGATTTTAACATCAGATTTCAAAAATATATAGATTGCTTTAGACCCTTTAGAGGCTGGCGCATTTCTTTTTAAATGTTTAGTAGTTGCTTTCTGAGGAGTACCAACGCGTTTGCAATTAAGGAGGTGAGACAAAACTGAAATATACTTTAACGTTGTTGGACAGCAACTGCTGCTTCCAATTTTAAAATGTGTACTGTATTTATTCAAAACGTTATTCATTGAAAATAATTGAAAGGCCTCAGTTTCCATCTGCCGAAAATTTCGGAACGAAGAAAAGTCGAATGCTGTTTTCGCAACGGATCTCCTGCCAAACTAATTGTATGCTCTTTTTTATTTTAACTGTTTTCGTCCATGTGGTCCACAGTGCCAAGAGAAGTCCATTTATAGAAACCTCGCCGGAAAGCAGGTACTGCATGCGAAGCAGAGCGCGTGGAAATAAGAGCATTTGGCAAGCTTGAAATTTCATTAAACATCTTCTGGAAAATTTCTAGACAATGACAATTTCTCCATCCAGCAGAAATTTATTTTGAATTCTGTTGTTCGTTCAGCCTTTGAAGGAATTCCATTGGGGTCATTCGGAGCGTGTCGAAAAACAGGTGCTATTGCTACAAAATAAAATGCCGTAGTTCGAAGAAAATTGTGTCGTAAAAGCCGGAAAAGTAAGAACTATGAGGACGTATGCTTGTAATTCAAGGTTTTATCGTTCACATTCGTAGGGATGATTAATTGAAAGATTTTAAATCATGCTTCCTTTGCCTTAAATGAATTCGATGATTTCGTGATGCCAATGAGAAATTCGGTTATTTTTTCCATTCCTGTGCTCATTTTTTTTCGAACACACACAAGAGCAATTTTTTGTCTAGAAATATACAGATAAACACTATAACATATACTGTAAACCCTTTCTCGTCAACGGGAACAATTGTAATTTTCAACATTTCGGGCAAAGTTGTCACAGTAAACCGAATGCACATGCTTATGTTAAAATATATGTTTTTTTATCGATGATTTTGCGAACTTTTCTGCTCAATCGGTTTTTTTTCCAATGTGTTCGTTGTTTGCACGTGGACTTTTGGAGGTAGCAATGCAGAGAAGTTGCGTATCAGCAATCTGTTACAAAGTATTTTTTGTACATGTAGATTTTTGCTCTTGCGCAAAATTCCGTATATCCGATTGAAGTGAGATTTTCTCACCAGCACCTTTTGTGGTGATCCCTTCTTGAAATCCGCTCATGCATTGTAAGCTTCAGCTGACCATAAATTTCAGCTGACCTCCCAGACACTTGAAACAGTGTTTCAAGAGACACCTATCTTAGACACATAAATCTCCACACCCTAGATGGTCAGAATTGTGCCCAGTTCCAGTACTTTCTCCACACCTTGTTTTGAAAGCATGTTGAACTGCATTCTATTAAACTCTTGCCCCAAGTCTAGGAACCAGCATTTTTGGAGTATATAAACCCCAGTCTCAGACTGCTAAAATCAGTTGATCACCAAATCCTCTCAGGAGTCAGAGTCATTTTAGATTCCCTTCCAGACACATTGTCTTGGTACAGTATATGGAGTTGTTGAAATTGAACAAATAAAAAAGTTGTTGGGAAAAAAGCCTGTCTGTTATTTGTCAATAAGTCTCGCATCATCAGCAAGCACTCCTCCACAACCAAGGAGTTAAGAACTTTGAGAGTAGACACTCCAACGTTCCCCTTCATTTTTATCTCAGTTATTCTTAAATTAATATTAAATTAAAGGAAATAGGATAACAAATCAGAAACCGAATTCATGCCTGTTTGGGTCAATGGCGGTGTTGTGAAGTAATCGTCATGCATTTGATCTCCACGCAAGGTCTCTGATTATATTGTAAATGATTTTCTTGTAGTTCTCGAATTGCAGTGCGAAACATAAATGAATCTTGAATGAGCATTGCACATTGTAGTTTGTTGTGCCGAATATTTTCGCAAGTATTTTCCTGCAAGTTTTATTTTTATCTTGCTCACCGACGCGCGTGCGAGATCGTATCAGCTGCGCGCTATATTTTGGGCACGCGCGCTGCTTTGAACGTGCGCTGCTATGTGCACGTGACGTTTTTTCGAGTGCCATGATCACCAGGCGAAGGTGTAGTAGCAGTGTCTTCGGAGCAGACGCTCTTTTCTGGGGGTTCGGTTGTGGTGGCTGTTGGTTGCTGCCGGCGTTATCCGGGGCACTGGCGAACACAGGACGCGAGAAAGGCCGTCTTGATAGATTCCTCGGAATGGGCATTGAATGGGACAGGCGGAAAATGGGGACCTGATTGATTCTGCTGATCTCCGGGCCGGCTGGCGACCACGGAACCCGCCGATCCGGGGCCCGGGGTGGGTTGCATTGACGATCATTTGACAGATGCTATTGCCCCCCTTTTATCTATAGGGGGCTCCCTTTTGCCATCGTCGTCGTCGTCGTTATGCTGCCAAATGGGGAATTCCCCGTGGATGATCGAGATAAAATCATCATGAACCTTCCGGGCATTTCTGGGATCGCATTCCGATTTACGCCGTCTTGGTATTCCTATACTCGAGTATTTACTGCCGATTCCGACGACGCATTCCCGCGCCAGCAGCGGAATTTTCTTGGCATGACGCGCGAATGCCATTCTGGGTTAGCGAAAGCAGGGCATTCACCAGAAAGTGTTGAACTTGTACAGTTAATTTCCCTCACTGGCCTACAAAAAATAAACCCTGTTCGCTGCGAACTACAAGGAAATATGATATAGAACCAAAAAGAGAATCCCGGCGTATTCCCTGAATGAATTAAGCTATGAATGAAGTTGTAATAAAGTAGCTAATGCACGTGATTGATGTTCCGATCAACGGTCTTGGATCAGAACCTCCATAAAAAAATAATACGATGAAAGGACCTTGGAAAGAGAAGAAAATCAACATGTGCTTGACAGTGACACTGACCCGGATTGACAGGATTCTCTGCGACGTGGTCCCTGCTACGCGTGGCTTCAATTTACTTACGATCTTTTAGCAAAGCAAAGCTTTTCTTCTATTTCAGGATTGTTCGAGAATTCTTTGAAATTTTCCTCCGGTTACTTTGACGTACGACAGTATTGCGAAACAGATATATTCATTTTAGTGGTGGCAGAATTAGTCTCTTTGCCGTTGTCAAGTTTTTTGTTCATTCTTTGGTTGTAAGAAACTTTGAGAGGGAATTTTTTTTTTTATGTGGCGAACTTGAAAAACGAGGGAATTTCTGAACGTACAGGTAAAATTCCCTTTGTTGCTGGCTTTAAATAATCCACGCGGAATCCAAATCCTTGAATTTCAAAATTGAAAACTTAGACGCGTACAACTGTGAATATACAGTTTTTCTCAGTTCAAGAATTTGAAGATCAAATGAATTAAATAATTAATGCCTCAGATTCCACGTACAGTATTTAACTTTGTAGAATGCTGTTTCCGAACAATTTTCTCCACGTTTATAGGTTTTTGGAATTTCGCTTTTAGAAAGATCTAATCCGTGAGGTTTTTTTTTTTTTTTTAAGTTGCGTGAGGCGATTCATTTTTCTAGTTTACCGATGTTGGAATCATGGAACTTTCGCTCTCATATCAAAACAGTTTTCTTATCGTTGAAGCCAGAGAGGAATGCACGAGCTGCACGAAAAGGCCGAAAGGTGTGACGCCCACATTTCATTACACCCTCGCATCGTCCGATCTTCGTCGACATTTTCTGTAAAAAAAAAAAAAATGACACAAAAAAGTGTATGGAAATAGTGACCTTATCGATCAAACTCGTGTGTCTAATTTGACCACCCGGAAAGGTCCGGCCTTTTTGTATCAAAATATCTACGCCGTCGCCTTTTGGCGGGTATCAGGTAAAGACAGTCGAAAATTCCTGCTTAGTTTGTTATGCTTGGACATACAGTATATGAATTGTGCCGAAGTCAAATTTATCCAGGTTTCCTCATCAATTTCAAATCTTCATCTTTCTGATCAATGTCTGTCTAGTAATGTTTTTAGAAGACCATCTCCGGTTTTTTGCGCGTTTGAATTTGCACGACCTCAGTGCGAAACATTGAGAGGTTAGAAACAGTTTCCCAACCTTTTTGGGCCCGCGGACCATAAAATTTTCATAAAACTTTTTGCAGACCAAAAAATTACCCAAAAATGTTTTTGGCAGACCGACAAAGTATCATAAAAGTGTAGCTGGCTCAAACAAATTTAGCTTGAAAGAATTTATGGCAGGCATTTGAAACATTTCTGCTTTTTCAAAAATTAGGAACCAATGAAGCAGCTACGTTGTGGAATGTCTTCAAAAAATTAGAAAAGTGGTCTTGAAATAAGGTTTCTCAGAATGAAAAAATTAAAATGAATAATTTCAGCCGGTGACATTTTTTTTGAGTGCTATTAGGAGAAAAGAGAACTTTAATTTTTTGCATTGTCTTTTTGGCATTTCAGATCAAGATAAAATACTTCATGGTAACTTCTTTCAAATTGAGAGGTCGAATGGAGAGTTGACCTCCCAGCAAATTTGACCGTTGAATTGTGGGATGGTCTAATTGCGGAAGGTCAAATTGCGACGTACCACCTGTATCTTTCCAAAATTGCCCAAATACATTAAATGTATTTGAATGCATTTCATTGACCAGAACATGCATTTAGATTTCACTTACCAGGAATGAAAAACTCCTGCGTGCTTTCTTACGAAGTTTGAATGTGTCGGTTCCGGAGTTGTCCTGGTTCTGCGTGTTTTCAAATGATCCATCGAAAACCATCGAGGCAACTCATTGCTTAGAAGATTTTTCAACGATATCATAAGACCTCGTTATTCACGAGGGTAATCGAAAAAGGATAACTATTCCAAAAATAAAAGAATGAAGCGTTCTTGCTGTGGGGAACACATTCTCGAAAAGTGTTACTAGTTTCAAGATGAGTAAATGTCGCCATGAAAATTGTTCAAAAGCCTGATTCGTTGTCTTCGCATTCCTCGCAAATAAGTAGGGTTACGTTTTTAAAATGAATGTGGCTACCTAGAATATTGCTCAAAATTATCTAACGGTCCCTAGTTTGAATGCTTACTATTAAAACGTAACGTACTTGAAGAAACCTCTCAACTCTGACGTAACAGCAAACCGCGATTTTATGTCCAGATTACTTTGATGAAATCATAAAACTGAACGTCATCTCAAAGCTTTTTGGTTTGGCCATTCAATTTTGTGACCTGGTGGCTCGAACAGTTTGAGAAATACTACAGCTTAAAAATCGGTCCCGCATTGAATTACCGTGGATGATCGAGATAAAATCATCATGAACCTTCCGGGCATTTCTGGGATCGCATTCCGATTTACGCCGTCTTGGTATTCCTATACTCGAGTATTTACTGCCGATTCCGACGACGCATTCCCGCGTCAGCAGCGGAATTTTCTTGGCATGACGCGCGAATGCCATTCTGGGTTAGCGAAAGCAGGCCATACACCAGAAAGTGTTGAACTTGTACAGTTAATTTCCCTCACTGGCCTACAAAAAATAAACCCTGTTCGCTGCGAACTACAAGGAAATATGATATGGAACCAAAAAGAGAATCCCGGCGTATTCTTGAATGAATTGAGCTATGAATGAAGTTGTAATAAAGTAGCTAATGCACGTGATTGATGTTCCGATCAACGGTCTTGGATCAGAACCTCCATGAAAAAATAATACGATGAAAGGACATGGAAAGAAAAGAAAATCAACATGTGCTTGACAGTGACACTGACCCGGATTGACAGCATTCTCTGCGATGTGGTCCCTGCTACGCGTGGCTTCAATTTACTTACGATCTTTTTGCAAAGCAAAGCTTTTCTTCTATTTCAGGATTGTTCGAGAATTCTTTGAAGTTTTTCTCCGGTTATTTTGACGTATGACAATATTGCGAAACAGATATACAGTATTCATTTTAGTGGTGGAAGGATTAGTCTCTTTGCCGTTGTCAAGTTTTTTGTTCATTTTTTGGTTGTAAAAAACTTTGAGATGGCATTTTTTATTTTTGTGGTGAACTTGAAATAAGAGGGAATTTCGGAACGTACAGTTAGAATTCCCTTTGTTGGCTTCAAAAAATCTACGCGGAATTCAAATCCTTGAATTTCAAAATTGAAAACCTAGACGCTTACAACTGTGAATATACAGTTTTTCTCAGTTGAAGAATTTGAAGATCAAATGAATTGAATAATTAATGCCTCAGATTCCACGTACAGTATTTAACTTTGTAGAATGCTGTTTCCGAACAATTTTCTCCACGTTTATAGGTTTTTGGAATTTCGCTTTTAGAAAGATCTAATCCGTGAGGTTTTTTTTTTTTTTTTNTAACTTTGTAGAATGCTGTTTCCGAACAATTTTCTCCACGTTTATAGGTTTTTGGAATTTCGCTTTTAGAAAGATCTAATCCGTGAGGGTTTTTTTTTTTTTTTAAGTTGCGTGAGGCGATTCATTTTTCTAGTTTACCGATGTTGGAATCATGGAACTTTCGCTCTCATATCAAAACAGTTTTCTTATCGTTGAAGCCAGAGAGGAATGCATGAGCTGCACGAAAAGGCCGAAAGGTGTGACGCCCACATTTCATTACACCCTCGCATCGTCCGATCTTCGTCGACATTTTCTGTAAAAAAAAAATGACACAAAAAAGTGTATGGAAATAGTGACCTTATCGATCAAACTCGTGTGTCTAATTTGACCACCCGGAAAGGTCCGGCCTTTTTCTATCAAAATATCTACGCCGTCGCCTTTTGGCGGGCATCAGGTAAAGACAGTCGAAAATTCCTGCTTAGTTTGTTATGCTTGGACATACAGTATATGAGTAGTGCCGAAGTCAAATTTATCCAGGTTTCCTCATCAATTTCAAATCTTCATCTTTCTGTTCAATGTCTGGTAATGTTTTTGTAAGACCATCTCCGGTTTTTTGCGCGTTTGAATTTGCACGACCTCAGTGCGAAATATTCGCCTGAACATCGAGAGGTTAGAAACAGTTTCCCAACCTGTTTGGGCCCGCGGACCAGAAAATTTTCATAAAACTTTCTGCAAACCAAAAAATTACCCAAACATTTTTTGGCAGACCGACAAGGCTTCATACAATTTTTGCAGGTTCGAACAAATTTTGCTTGAAAGACTTTATGGCAGGCATTTGAAACAATTCTGCTTCTTCAAAAATTAGGAACCGAAGAAGCAGCTATGTTGTGGATTGTATTCAAAATTTATAAAAGTGGCCTTGAAGTAAGGCTTTTCAGAATGAAAAAATTAAGATGAATAATTTCAGCAGGTGAAAATTTATCTGGAGTTTTATTAGGAGAAAAGACAACTTAAATTTTTTCATCTGATAAATTTCAACCGGCATTGTCTTTTTGACATTTAAAATCAAGATGACAGACTTCATTGCAACTTTTTTCGAATTAAGAGTTGACCTCCCAGCAAATTTGACCGTTGAATTGTGGGATGGTCGAATATTGCGGAAGGGCAAATTGCGACGTACCACCTGTATTTTTACTAAATTGCCCACAATACATTACTGTACACGAATTTTAATGCATTTCAATGACCAGAACATGCATTTAGATTTCACTTACCAGAAATGAAAAACTCCTGCGTGCTTTCTTATGAAGTTTGAATGTGTCGGTTCCGGAGTTGTCCTGGTTCTGCGTGCTTTCAAATGATCCATCGAAAACCATCGAGGCAACTCATTGTTTGGAAGATTTTTTAACGATATCATAAGACTCGTTCACGAGGGTAATCGAAAAAAGGATATCTATTCCAAAAATGAAAGAATGAAGCGTTCTTGTTGCGGGGAACACATTCTCGAAAAGTGTTACTAGTTTCAAGATAATAAGTAAATGTCACCATGAAAATTGTTCAAACGCCTGATTCGTTATTTTATCTTCGCGTTCCTCGCAAATAAGTAGCGTTACGTTTTTAAAATGCATGTGGCTACCTAGAATATTGCTCAAAATTATCTAACGGTCCCTAGTTTGAACGCTGACTATTAAAACGTAACGTACTTGAAGAAACCTCTCAACTCTGACGTAACAGCAAACCGCGATTTTATGTCCAGATCACTTTGATGAAATCATAAAACTGAACGTCATCTCAAAGCTTTTTGGTTTGGCCATTCAATTTTGTGACCTGGTGGCTCGAACAGTTTGAGAAATACTACAGCTTAAAAATCGGTCCCGCATTGAATTTTATCTCACGTTTTACGATGTAATCCGGGTGATAAGAAGAAATACGTTTCGAGAGAGAGATGAATTTTCATGTTAATTAAGAATATTTCTTTTTTCGTTACAGAGCAACAGGAAGGAGGTACACAACTGAAGCTGATCATTGATTTCGCCAGTGGAGGACAAGCACTCTTCAAGCCTATGCGGTGAGCAGAAAAGAATTATTTAGTTTTTTTTCGGGATAGTATTCATAATGCCTTTTTTTCCTACAATAATAGCGTGAAAAAATGTATGTTCTTGCTGCATAAATTTACTGTATCGGCTTAGTTTACGAGCATCAATAGCGTGCAGTATTTTGTGAAATAGTTCTTGGTATTATGCGTAAAAGCAACCGGATTCGGAATACACATTCCATTAAAAAGGTACATGATACCGGTTCATGGTGATGGAGATATTATCACGTTTCCAGGAACTAAACCTTCAGGATCTATGTATAATTCTTTTGAGATCCGAGTTCATAAACCAGCCAAGCCACGAATTGGGATGAAACGTGCATTCCATAAATAGTTTTCTATTAAAATAGCTCAAGGTGATAGTCATTCCTACCTGGGAACGAAAAATATAAACCGTCCCCTTTCCGCGGTATTTCGAAGCACTTCCTGGATATTACCGAATGATTCTATTATTTTTTTCTCACCTCTCACATTTTCCCCTTTTCCGCAGTATAAATTTTTTTTTTAATTGCGGAAAACGAGCATTCGGGATTTTTTCGCATCAATATGATTTTTGAATACACTTTCATGCTCGTGGCCACGAGATTTCGGATTTTTTATATGTATTGTAATTCGCAAAAATGCAGGGAGTATATTTTTCTTGCTGAAAAAAAATTTTCGCGGTACTGTAATCTGCTTGAATTATACATCAATGTTCATTTAAAAAGCCATTAGCAAAATCTGAATCGCCTGACAGTTCATTAAAACCGCCGTAAAACGAGAAATTTTATTGCCTTTGATTCCGGGGAGTAGTGGTTTTTTTTTTAGTCATGGAAATTCGGAAGGTATTCGGTTTTATTTTTTCAAGCATCAGCGATAACTCATTAATTTTCCAGCAAGATCAATGTCCAGCTCATATCGTGCTGCTCAAATTCTTGTTCTCGAATTTTTTGTGCTGCTCGTGGCAGCGGATAAGGTTTCGCATTGCCTAATTCTTTCCTGTCCGACAAAAATTAATTTTGCTCGTGGAACCCGAGCGTTCCGAGGGTGACCCAGTTCATTAGGAAAGGTATTTCCCCCGTCATCGTCACTTTTTTATTGTTCGCCCGGAAAAAAAGGGGGCCTCTTACGAAGGAATTTTTATTAAGCCCTGGCGCGTGGAACGCAATAAGAACATTTCGGTGCCAATTGTGTGTGTGTGTGCCGGCGTCACTCGCAGACTCTGAACTGGCGCCCAATCAACTGCATTCCCCGATTCCTTCCCCACGTCCCTACAAACATGTCAACAACATTGTCAAACATGGAGTCGAGCAGGAAATGAGTGTGGCCTTGGTCATTCGTTGACAAGGATTTTGCACGAACTGTTCCGTCGCAAGAAAAAACGCCGTTATTATGGTGGATATCATTGGCTAGAATGTAATCAGTACTGCCCAACTGAGAAAAGGCTAAATTACAGTAATACATTTGTTTGGCTAAGAGCCACATTGCAGAAATTGGGAGTCCTTGCAGGCTTCAGTAAAGACAAAAAATTTACGAGGTTCCAAATTACCCTATTTGAATTAAAAATTTCAAATTTTAGTTCAGTGCTAAATGAATGGAATCCCAAGCATATCCTTTATTTTAAGATTTTAAACGGTAAAGCTAAATTGTTGAAGTCATCGTTCAATGTACTGTATACAGTATTTTGAATAATGTTGGCTGCCATCTTGAAAATTATAGGGAAGGGACCATGGGATAGATGAACAGTCTCTGCGGGCCGGATCTAGCCCTGCGGGCCGTATGTTGGGCAGCACTGCAATAAAACCAGGCTTGTCTGTGATAGGGAACGAGTATTTTTTGTAAGGTCGATTGAATATCATGAAATACTCGGATGAAGGTACGGTAATTATTCAATGATTATTATTGAGGAGCGTGAATTGAGCGCGAAATCCTTCAGGCCGTTATAGATTGGATTTAACTGGCTGTTTGTATCACTGATCCGTAAAAATAAGTTGAAAGCAGTGAACTAAATTTTTTTTCAATACACTTCAGTGCTTTGAATTCGTGTTGTGGCCGGACTTCGGTGACATTTTTCAACCCGTTTTGTGGAAAAAGTATTGATTTTTCTATTAATTTATGCTTTATGTGACAAATCCGCCAGTGGAATAAGCTTAGGGTCAATATTCTTTAGATGCATGCCTGACACAATTCGGCATTTTTTGCAGAAATGCTCACTTGAATTTCGCTGAACTAAAATTTTGCGATTCTTTTTTTAGTGTTTAGTTCCGCAGTTACGAATCAAAATAATGATCCCACGTTGACGTGACGTGATATCACGAGAATTCCCGAAATTTTCGAAGAACAAAACATTCCCCACGACATGATGCCGTCTTGAGCAATAAAATTTGCTGTAAAGTCCGACATTTTTAATATTTCTGTGCCTCTTTCTTCCAGTGTACAGCTGTAATTACACTTCTGTCCCTTTCCTGCAATTTGTAATTTTGACTTTAATTTAGCGCGAACTTTGATGCTTTAGTTCAGGACATTCTGAGGAAGGTGATGTCACTCAAAGTCAGAGTGTACACGCCGCTTTGTTCTTTCAAATCGAGCAGAAAATCGGCACGATTTATCGAAGCCGAGGAAATCGAGGTCCCTTTTTTCGCCCGTTTTTTGCGCAGTTGGAAGGGAAATTCTGTATTTCTGCGATGCTCGATCAGACCGATAGCGGTGACGTTGGGATGGAGGATGAATCATCAGTGAAAACCCGGCAGACCCGCGGAAAAATCGTCCGTTTTTCCCTTCCTTGATGCAAAATAATGCTTGGCAGGCTGTTGAGGGAGAAAAAAAAGGCAAAGTCGACTGACGGGAACTTACCTTTTTTTGTGGCACATTCCCGTTATTTCTTCTCCCCCGCTTCTTCTTTTAATTCTGATTCTACGATTCGGTTTGATGAACAGAGCCACTCAGAAAAATATTTTATTTATCTGGATGGAGTAGGGCTGTAAAATTTTCTGCCTCGAAGGATTTACAGAAGAAACTGGACCGTATTTATTTTATACAGTAATTTTGACGGTTAGAGTTTTCATCCTAGAAAAAATGTCGAATTAATGTCCATTAAGTTATTAATAAATTGATGCAGACGTTTAAAATATAAGCTGGACTTTTAAAAGCAGCATTACGAAGAGAAACTTGTCACGTGTTAAATTCTGAAGGCGAATCTTTGAAGTTGTGGGTAAGCACACCTTTGAAAGGCATTTTCAAAAGTTTTTGCTAATGCGTCTGGTTTAAAAGTGACACTCTTGTAATGTTGAAATTGTACGTCCGAGAATAAGAGGTAATTCAAGTCAACCTTTCGTTCGTCAAGAATTAAGTATAATAAAACAGCATAACAATGTACATACAGTACGGCTCCCACTGTACGATATTTATGCCTCTGGCATTCTTCTACTTGCTGCATATTTCATATGTTTCGCTAGTTTTGTGCTTGATGAAGCGTTCGGGCATAAAAGGCTACAACTTTTTTGAGATTGATAAAAAGAAATATTGTACCAATCTGACAAAAAAGTTTACTCGCTTCCTCGAGTGCTTCAGAAAAAAATGGTTCTTTGGAAATATTACTCGTGTACTGCGGAAGTGCGGAATGATCGCTTTCCGGATGTTGTGCCAGTACTACAGAAAAGTTTGACAGCCATTAGCTCGCTACCTTTTAAAAAGTTCGCTTGATCACAGGGCTCTTTTTTTTCAACAGTCGATGTCATTGCTTTTTAAATTACTCCAGAATGTCTTCTCTTTCGAATTGTTCGACAATAAGAAACTATAGGCGAAGTCGCTTCAAACATGATTGATGTATTTTGGACGAAGTCGGACTTTCGCTGTTTTAAAACAAATTTATGAACCTTTTAGTGGCATAAGAATGATGGAATACTGTATATATATAAATTGTGTTGCTCTCCAACGTACGTTCTGTTGTCACATGAGTTTTTCTTTCAAATAAAAAAACCCTATTGACTATGATCCATTTGGNATTGTCAAACATGGAGTCGAGCAGGAAATGAGTGTGGCCTTGGTCATTCGTTGACAAGGATTTTGCACGAACTGTTCCGTCGCAAGAAAAAACGCCGTTATTATGGTGGATATCATTGGCTAGAATGCAATCAGTACTGCCCAAATGAGAAAAGGCTAAATTACAGTAATACATTTGTTTGGCTAAGAGCCACATTGCAGAAATGGGGAGTCCTTGCAGGCTTCAGTAAAGACAAAAAATTTACGAGGTTCCAAATTACCCTATTTGAATTAAAAATTTCAAATTTTAGTTCAGTGCTAAATGAATGGAATCCCAAGCATATCCTTTATTTCAAGATTTTAAACGGTAAAGCTAAATTGTTGAAGTCATTGTTCAATGTATTCAGTATTTTGAATAATGTTGGCTGCCATCTTGAAAATTATAGGGAAAGTGCCATGGGATAGATGAACAGTCTCTGCGGCGGGCCGGATCTAGCCCTGCGGGCCGTATGTTGGGCAGCACTGCAATAAAACCAGGCTTGTCTGTGATAGGGAACGAGTATTTTTTGTAAGGTCGATTAAATATCATGAAATACTCGGATGAAGGTACGGTAATTATTCAATGATTATTATTGAGGAGCGTGAATTGAGCGCGAAATCCTTCAGGTCGTTAGATTGGATTTAAATTTATGTTTGTATCACTAAATTTTTTTTTTCAATACACTTCAGTGCTTTGAATTCGTGTTGTGGCCGGACTTCGGTGACATTTTTCAACCCGTTTTATGGAAAAACTATTGATTTGTCTATTAATTTATGCTGTGACATATACCGCAGTGTAATAAGGGTGGATTTACTTTGGACCAATGCCTGACACAATTCGGCATTTTTCGCAGAAATGCTCAGTTGAATTTCGCTCAATTATAATTTTGCGCTTCTTTTTTTTTAGTGTTTAGTTCCGCAGTTACGAATCATAATAATGATCCCACGTTGACGTGATGTGATATCACGAGAATTCCCGAAATTTTCGAAGAACAAAACATTCCCCACATGATGCCGTCGTGAGCTGTAAAATGAGCTGTGAAGTCCAAGATTTTTAATATTTCTGCGCATCTTTTTTCCAGTTTACGGCTGTCATTACACTTCTCTCCCTTTCCTGTGATTTTTAATTTTGGCTTTAATTTAGCGCGAATTTTGATGCTTTAGTTGAGGAGATTCTGAGGAAGGTGATGTCACTCAAAGTCAGAGTGTGCACGCCGCTTTGTTCTTTCAAATCGAGCAGAAAATCGGCACGATTTATCGAAGCCGAGGAAATCGAGGTCCCTTTTTTCGCCCGTTTTTTGCGCAGTTGGAAGGGAAATTCTGTATTTCTGCGATGCTCGATCAGACCGATAGCGGTGACGTTGGGATGGAGGATGAATCATCAGTGAAAACCCGGCAGACCCGCGGAAAAATCGTCCGTTTTTCCCTTCCTTGATGCAAAATAATGCTTGGCAGGCTGTTGAGGGAGAAAAAAGGCGAAGTCGACTGACGGGAACTTGCCTTTTTTGTGGTACATTCCCGTTATTTCTTCTCCCCCGCTTCTTCTTTTAATTCTGATTCTACGATTCGGTTTGATGAACAGAGCCACTCAGAAAAATATTTTATTTATCTGGATGGAGTAGAGCTGTAAAATTTACTGCTTCAAAGGATTTACAGAAGAAACTGGATCTTATTTATTTTATATAGTATTTTTGACGGTTAGGGTTTTCATTCTAGAAAAAGTGTCGAATTAATGCCCATTAAGTTATTAATAAAGTAATGGTTACTTTTACAATACTGTACTGTATTAGCTAGACTTTTAAAAGCAGCATTACGACGAGAAACTTGCCACGTGTAAAATTCTGAAGGCGAATCTTTGAAAGGTTCTTGTGGGTAAGCACACCTTTGAAAGGCATTTTCAAAAGTTTTTGCTAATGCGTCTGGTTTAAAAGTGACACTCTTGTAATGTTGAAATTGTACGTCCGAGAATAAGCGGTAATTCATGTCAACCTTTCGTTCTTCAAGAATTAAGTGTAATACCACAGCATAACAATGTACATACAGTACGGTTCCCACTGCACAATATTTATGCCTCTGGCATTCTTCTACTTGCTGCATATTTCATATGTTTCGCTAGTTTTGTGCTTAATGAAGCTTTGGGCATAAAAGGCTACAACTTTTTTGAGATTGATAAAAAGAAATATTGTACCAATCTGACAAAAAAGTTTACTCGCTTCCTCGAGTGCTTCAGAAAAAAATGGTTCTTTGGAAATATTACTCGTGTACTGCGGAAGTGCGGAATGATCGCTTTCCGGATGTTGTGCCAGTACTACAGAAAAGTTTGACAGCCATTAGCTCGCTACCTTTTAAAAAGTTCGCTTGATCACAGGGCTCTTTTTTTTCAACAGTCGATGTCATTGCTTTTTAAATTACTCCAGAATGTCTTCTCTTTCGAATTGTTCGACAATAAGAAACTATAGGCGAAGTCGCTTCAAACATGATTGATGTATTTTGGACGAAGTCGGACTTTCGAGGTTTTAAAACAAATTTATGAACCTTTTAGTGGCATAAGAATGATGGAATACTGTATATATATAAATTGTGTTGCTCTCCAACGTACGTTCTGTTGTCACATGAGTTTTTCTTTCAAATAAAAAAACCCTATTGACTATGATCCATTTGGTGCATTTTCTGCCAAAAAATGTGTCTAAAAACGTTGTAAACTCAAAATACATGCCATATATTGGCTTTTATTTACACTGAACCAATGGTGGATTTTAAAAATTTTGACATGGCAAGTGATCGAGAATATTTCAGCCGGCAACGTCCTGAGTCTCATCCGAAAGTTGGGTTGAAGAGCTATTTCTTGCGAAGTTGCCACGTCAAATTAAATCTACTTTTTCATGTCTGGGCCACAAAATATGCATCAAAAATACAGTTCCTTCTTTTTCATGCCACCTTAAATCAGAAAAAAAAATCAGGGATCGGCCTATAGTTATTTTGAGTCCGATATTTGCCAGTCTATTTTGCATGGATGTGACGTCTTCAGGAGAAAATGACATCAGTTTTATTTTTTCAGGTTTATTACGTCCCCCAAAAGTCGAGTAGTAGAAAAAGATCGCCACGTGGGCCGAATATCCGCCACAGTATCTCTTCGAGACCAAAAAGATATTCCCGTGCCAAGACATTACCCGGGGAACAGGTTGAGCTCTTGGGAGAAAAAACGGGGTGAGAAGAGACGGAAGTGGGAAAAGTTGAAGAAAAAATATTGCTGCCAGACAATTCCCGATCGAGGACGAGAAGAGAGGTGGGTGGGGGCCTGGGGGGTAGCAACAAAAGGGGTGGGGGAGAAAAATAAAATAAAATAAAAGTAAACCTCCCCATAAGGAACTCATCATCAATCAGAGGGCGTTGAAAAATAATAAAAAATAGAGGAAGCTTCCTGATTCGCGGGCGTTGTGTTGCCCACCCCGGTGCAGTTTTTCATTTCCGCGGGCATGATTCACGACTCGGGGAATGTTTCCAGACATAAATCACTTATTTCTGCGGGTGGGGACACTTTCTTCCGTGGGTGCTGTATAACGTATCTTTTTTTTTTCTCTCTCTCTCTTTCAAATGTGGAGAGCCGGGCAAAAAAAAAAGTCAGGAGTGAGTAGATGTATTCTTGATGCCACTAAACGTGTACTTCGAATCAAGAGGAGACCATCGATTTCCTCTAAGTGACGCTATATACGTAACGCTTATCGTCTCGTTGGTTGTTTTCATTTTATTTTTCAAAGTTAGCTACAGGCAAAGCAATTTATAAGAAGCATGTCTCACACTCATCATGCAAAAATTAACGTGATGTTGTGATGAAAATTGTCCCGGGTTTGACTAACCATAATAAACAGGCGGTGGACTCTCAGCACCAATAATTTCTACAACGATTTTCTCTGTATAACGAATTAAGTGTGGGTCCCATATGGAGTTCCCTCCCCTTATTATATAGGTTTTATCTACAACGAAATTTTCTCTACAGCATTTTTTGTCTGGTCCCTTGAATTTCGATATTGAGAGAGTCCACCTGTACTCTCTTGGTTTCGTGCTTTCAAAATTCTATCAATAAATAAGTGCTCATAATTAAGATGACATGTTAATCATGTTTACGGGGGTTTTCTTTCTGTCTTCGATGGAGTCTTTCCGAATGGATAATAATTGATGTGATTTCGTCGATCATTAGCCAAGTGTATTTCCTGATACCTTTTCTCAGACGACAGATTTCGAAGCGCAATTATAACTGTGAAGAAATTAGTTTGCTTGTCACACTTGCATGTTTTATGAATTTCAGGCTGTCAAATAGCTGATGAACCCATTAAAGTATTGTTTGGAACAATCGAAATTATTTACTATATCTTTATGACGACGACGGTTCCCCGTACCTTTAAACCGCTTTTTCGACGTACAAAAATACAGGAACCTGATCTGTGAAAATTATGCGTCGGCAATTTTTGATATGAATTTTTTTAAGTAAGTCAGTCGATGAACAACAACTGCATTGCATCAGAATTTTCGGCGAGTGATGTCAGTTTTTTTTGTCGGATAATCACGCCGTGGTTTGAAGGATTTTTGTGCGAACACTCGATAAGTATCCGAAGAACTTGATAGAAAGACATAGACAAATCTTTTCAAGCATACTGTACCTCGCACTTCGAAATGCGAGATTATTTTTACTGTTGTCAGGGTTTTATGGAAGCTAGCCATTTCAAAACAAAATGATCACTGCATCTTCTAATAATGAACTGCTTCACCGAAGCCTCGTCTTGGCTTCCAAAAGCAGAAAACCTGATTAAAGGCAATCGTTCTTTCGACTAGCTCCTGCTCGCAGTATCTGATGATCGGGGTCGACTAAAAGGATAGAAAGTAATCATCAGCAGAGGTGAAATGAGAGGAAAGCGTTTCTTGTCATTACAGTGGAAAAAAGCACAGCTGGTTGGCTTTTTTTTTCCGCCGAAAGCAAAAGAAAAACGTCGAGATAGCTACGGATATCCGATTCCTGTTTCAATGGAGTGAATAGATAAAGGAACGACTGCTTTTCTGCTCAGGGGCCGCAGTTTCCAGGTCTCTAGGTTTTCAGGGCTTCTGATGGACAAAAGGAGGGGTTTTCTGCGGATGGGAATGAGATGAAAAATACTATGCTGTACATTCTTGTTGCCTGTTGTTTGCCCCCGGGATTAGTTCATTCACAGACTGGGCTGCATTCCATTTTCCATGGTTCATTTACGCGATTGAGACCGCTTTGAAAGGTTTCTAAGCTCATATAAAATCATGGCGATGTATTCATTATTATTATTATTACTGTATCTTGCTACGAAATGGAGATGAAAATGCTTCGAAGTGAATTTCGCGTCCAGTTTCAACATTGGGATCTTTTTAGCGCAAAAATGTTCATAAATTTATATTTCCGCTTTCCTTATTGCGCAACGTGAAAACTATTGCTTGAAATGAAATCAACTGTCTAAAAAAAAATTAAGCGCCTCGAAAAGTTGAAAATATCCCTTGTTGCATGTCCTTTGTTCAACAACTGTACTGTATAGTAAATTAAAATTGTTCTTTTTATTCTACACGGGAAAAAAATCTTCTTTCTGAAGCTTAGTTTTGAGAAATTCGCCTGGAAAATTCTACTATCTAATCAAATTCAAAGACTCAAACCTCCTTGTGCAATAATTGAATATTCCCTTTTCATTTCTGCGCAAATCCGCCCCATTCGTAAATTCGATATCATTCAGAGACTCATTTCGATTTTGAAAGCCCCCACCCCCGTGAAAGTCAAGCTTCTTTGTGGTGTAAAAAAAAAAGCTTTTGTCGAGAGTCTGACGCAATATAATTTGATTATTTCGAAATAATTTCACTTCGAGTTTTCCCATCAGCACAAGCCGAGGTAAAAATTACGTTGTGTTTTCCGGGTTTTCCCCCCAAAACCGAAAGAATGGAGGCATTGAAAAGAGAATTTCCTCAGCAAATGAGTCAGACTTGTTTCTCGAATATTTCATTATTGCAGCATTGCCAATAATAAGAATGAACATACGCTGTCGACGGAATGTTTGCGGCTCTAACGTTCGCCGAAATCCAATTATCACGAGCTCCATCCCAAGACAACAATGTAAAGATGCCTTTTTTTTCCAAGGGTTCACCAAATTTTCTTCCTTCTTTTTTTCGCTCTCTCTCTCTCTCTCTGCTTGGCAAGATGAAAAACAAATACAACAGGCAGGGTCAAAAATGTAAAAGGGATCCCGCTGACATGAATGTTTTCGCCCGTCGATTCCCAGAAGAGCAGCGCGTAACTGATACCCTTATCAGATGTCGGGTGGGGGTGTGTGTTGTAAATTTCATTTCCTCGCTGACGTAGAAGTAAAATGACGTGTACGATCCTGCTGTGGGGGTCTTTTCGCCCTCGCAAACCCCCCCCCTCCCCCTTTACCCCCCGTTTTTCTTTGCTCTTGGCCCATCCCCCGGCCGAAAGGTACACGTAATAAGATCCGTCAAGGGTGTGAGGAAGTTTTTTCTTGGACCCCCGTAACTTTTTCCTCGGGATCTGGGGCTGTGCTCGAAACTCGAGTCCAAGTTTTCCACAACTTGGTAACAAGATTTCGGGGCGGATGGTTCGCATAAGCTTTTAAAAATGACCCTCCGATGACCTTGAAACCGACATTATAGAAAAATTCGAGTGTTTACAGTGTAATGATGAAATACTTCACGCCTTTTCCTTCCCACTTTTTATTTGCTTTGGGGGAAAATCACAAGATTTTTATTAATTATTTTAGTTCTACCCAATGGCAATTTAACCACTTCTTAAAATGATGATTATCTTCACCAGAAAATTTATGAAATGCCGTATAGTGAAGTTCGTGTCATTTTAATAGGCCAGAGCTTCATGTAACCTTTCAGATTTTACACTGAATATTGTTCAAGATGTAGCAGTACAGTATTTGTAACCTTATTCTGTGTGAAATGATGAGAAACATGTTTGAAGATTTTTCAGAAATTTTTAACCTCTCGAAAAAACAGTCCGGGTGGAAGGTGGAACACTTGAAACTTCAGAGAAATTCTCAGCCTTTTAGATTTTTCCATTTTTTAAAAACATGATTGCATTTTTCAAGTGCTTCATTATACTCAAGTGTCGAGAAATGATTACGATTGAATATAAATATTTTTTTACTCTATTGCTTTTACGTGTGGAGTAAACAATAAAGATGTACATATACGGTATTCTGGTTATTTATCCCTTAAAAAAATAAAAATTTAATAAAACGAAATCGTCCTCTTTTCATTGAAAGATAACAATTGGAATACACTTTAAAATTATGTAAAATTCATTGAAATATGTTATCATGTAATAATTTTATACAACTCCTTTTCCTCGTTTTATTTTCAATCCAGTAAATTACAGTCCATTTCTTTCTCCTTCTTCGGAATTTTCATTTATTTTTCCAATACAAAATGCTTGCAGACACTAGTTTTATTTCTTATAATTCTAGTTGGGAATTGTTTTCTGCGTGATCCGCTGCGTAAAGCAATAATCTTGACTAATTATGTTCGCGTGATGATGGCGTGCACTTTAATTTGATGATTACAATCAGTATTCTCGAAAGACTCGAAGATTTCAATGATCCCTTTGCCGTTCGAACGTTTAATGAAGATGTTCATTCAATAAATTACCCACGTTTTTTGTTGTTCAATCCAAGTCCAGTGACTCCAGTGGAGTCCAGTCATTCCAATTTCAAAGCGACTTCCATATTCCTACATTGTACTCGCATTTGCGCCCCAGTGATTTCTTTGTCGCGCAAAACTCGGCTGTTGGACGAAATGCCGATATGCATTTCAAACAAGAAAATATAAGGGGAAAGAATGAAGACGAACTTCCCAATGCCAAGAGATGGAGAGAGCAAAGAAAGTACAGTATGCTTCTCAAGACGACGGACACTTGAAAAAAAAAAAAGACAAGGGCGAACATTCGCTGGCTCCTCTGGGACAGAAACAATCCCTTTGAATGGGATGAAGGGAACCGACGACGAAACGCAAAAAGTAAATATTATGGGGGAAAAAAAGTGAGCAAGATGAGAAAGTGTGCCTGAGAAATAGAAAACGCTGTCACAGTTTTCCTGTCGTTCTCACGTGATGGCTCCGAAACGCCCACTCAGACTGATTGCGCCTTCCTTAATATCGGGGATTGTTCGATGTCAAAGGCTCAGCGGTTAATGAGGGACTCGTCGGTATATACAAAACAATTTCGCTTCGGATCCTGCTTTAAGAAAAAGATAAAACCTGTAACATTACATTGAATGAGCCGTCATTTGATTTATTCGTTATTCTTATTTTATTTTCCAGGTTCTCCAGAGAGCAAGAAACGTTGCCGAATCACTTCTACTTCACGGACTTCGAAAGACACAATGCTGAGATTGCTGCGTTCCATCTGGACAGGTACAGTTTTTTTTTGCGAGTACCTCGAGCAGTACTTTTTCTTGAATCGTTTCAAGATCTGCTGAGATATTGCCAATTAATGTAGGCATTGAACCTTTCCCGTCAAAGATGTTTAATCCGAGAGAAACGCCTTGTTTCAAGTAGAGTCAGATTTTGGCGAATAATCCAAATTCGCAATTCGTATGAAACAAAATTGCAGTAGAAAGTGAGCGCCTGTCAGATGATTATTATATTTAATGCCCGCTGAATTTTCAATTTTTTTCAAAAGACGTCAGTCTAAGCTCTATATACAGATTGCTTTCCGAATATTTGAAAAAAAAAAAGCTGCAGGATTTTTCAATCAAAAACTGCGGGGAACATAAAATTATAGAAATTAGTTATCTATCAGCTAGGCTTGGGTTCAATGAATGCTCTTCTTGTTCAGAATGTTCGTGCAATGTTATAACTCCTTGACACATAAAAATAGTCTTTCGATTTCTGATGCGACTTTTCGAAAAACATTTGAGAAATAACCACGATTCGGGAACAATCTGGTGGCTTGTTGTGAGTGATAAATACCTAAGCTCTTAACTCTAAAGTTTTTTTTTTCACAGGAATCATTGGATCGGACAATTGAAAGGCTATTTGAGCGATATTGTTTTGTTTAAATTTTCAAAAATTTGTTCGAAATCGCTCGTTTATCTCATTGAGAATTTTTGCAGTAAGAGAAGGTCAATGTTCCAAATCTAGCGTTCTACTCGAACATTCTTCAACATAGCTTTGAAAGTGATGAAAGCATGAAAACAGAGAGGCGTGAAAGTGCAGCGGAGCTTTTAGAAGAATCGCAAATGTAATTTTCATGTTTCCAGCAGGAAATAAAAGCCTAGAATTTTCCACATCAAAAGAATGAGAAATGTTCGATGTACTGTACACGACGTTTCAGGGTGGGGACTATAGAAGATTCCCGAATTCGCACAGATTCCCGTCACTAGGGGGAACCCGATGCAATTATTCAAGATCAGTTAGGGGGTTCATTCCATCGAAATCCCCAGAGAAATACGATGTGACATCTATACAGACGAACCTCGAATTTTTTTTTACTGTTCGCGAAAGCAGTGCGGAAACTAACGATCCAAACGAGATCTTTGTAAGCTTTCCGAGTTTCTGGAAACCGTACAACTTTTTCTCTGAATACTCAACGAATGCCATTGCATCCCATGTTTTTGCACGAGGGTTCCAAGTCCCCTTTTCCCTGTTCGACTTCAAAAGCCAAATCGTTTTATGCAAATCGGGGCGAGATCCACGGGCAGCTTCCACTTCCTCAATGCTTCTTTGTATTGGATGTTTCGTCACTACATAGCGACTGTTCGAATTCCTTTAAAGTTCTTGCCGAAAAGATCATGAATATTGTGCAATTATTTCCGAGTGGCCACCGTCACTGTAAGAAAACGTCGGTTTTTTTCGAGTAATCAAATTTTATGGTTGTGTGCGATGCTAGCATGCTTACCTCAACTTCATGGCAGTTAAAATTCATAGACGGCTTACCGGAAGTACATTTTTCAAATTATTTCGGAAGATTTTCTCTCTCCAATTTTAACATGCAAATATTTTAAACCGTTGCTTTCGATTGACGATTCTTTTTTATCGAAAAACGCTGAATTTCCTGGGCTTATAATCGCGTAGTTCTAGGAAAATTCAACAATTTCTGAAATAAGCCGGAAAAATTTGAAAGCTGGAACATTTTAAAATCATTTTTGCTCGACTTGAAAAATGTAATCGCCAAGGTTGCAAATAACTTTGATGGGGCAGCTTTGTTCTACCGTCACCTAAATCTTCTTTTCTTTTTATTTGGAATGCTGTGAAGAAAAGTCTGCATAAAAATGTTTTTAAAAATCTCCAAGAATCCCTTGATATCAATGAGGCAAATTTAAACTTGCTGCCCTCCTAAACTTTCTGAGTTTAGTTTTTTGTAAAAAGCATCTTTTGAGCTCAACTTTCAACCCTCTTCATAAAATGCCGTTCAAATTTCTCTCCAACAATTTTTTCTCTGAAATCCTCGCTAGTCAAAATAGTTTCGCTGAAACCATAAAGTTAAATATCATTGAAAGAAAATGGAATGACCATGAATGTGTAGTTTTTCCCGCAATTTAGCAGCTAAAACCGTTTCGGGATACCGCAAATTTGAAAAGTGTGTTTTTCTGAAGATAGTCAAAACAAAATTGTCCTCCGGTGGTCATAGAATAATTCAAGCAGCGACATATTTGTGTATTGGACACAATTTTCTTAAACGAAAAAATGCACGATAGAAAAGGTTTCTAAATAAATTCTACGATAATCGTGAATAATGTATTGAACAGCCAGTACAATATGGTATTATGTGTCTATTTGCCTCAGGAAATGAGGGTGTGTTTTACTGGGTAAGTAACCGAAAACACGTTTTTATTCCCTTGACCGATGGCAATCTTGAATGCTATGATTCAAGTTTGAATCATAGCATTGAATCATAGACAAAACCTCGGTCACGTTGGGTTTGCACCGGCAATCTCACTTTTGATGAATATCTTTCGGATATTTCCGTCACCGAATGCAGGGAACTCGTATCTTATTACACTCACAAATCCCCCAGAAATCGAGGATCAACCCCCCCACGTTTTATCAGAAACCAGGGCCTGGAAAATCAAAGGAAACCCAGGGAAATGGTGGGTTTCCATTCGGGTCTGCGGCCATTCACCGAAACCACTGTGTGGTTGATATTCAAATGCACCACTGACTTTTCCACTTCCCGGGGGTATACCTTTTATACCCCCCGAGATGGAGAGAAAAGGGGGTTAATGAGAGCCTTTCTCGCGATCGTCGCCCGTGACGAGAACCCCCCTTTCCCGACCCCCGTCGTTCGGCTTTTCGGTGCCTGGTCCCACGTATCATATTCCTTGTGAGTGGTTTTCTTAAGCAGCTGCGGCTATTCAGGACATTTGAAGGCGATGTCGGGTTGCTCTTCTTGTCGACACCCACTTTTTAGCGGAGTAAAGCTCAATGAAAACGGGTCTCTTTTGTCCCACTTCTGGGGTTCGGGTGGATTTTGCACCGGGTTACGGTTGGATGAGCAGGGATTTGAGCAAGAAATGTTCGAGGTTGATGATTGCACTCAGCATGAACTCATTCTCATTTGATCTTGGCGGGAAAGCTAATCT
Source organism: Notodromas monacha (assembly GCA_905338405.1). Taxonomy (NCBI): domain Eukaryota; kingdom Metazoa; phylum Arthropoda; class Ostracoda; order Podocopida; family Cyprididae; genus Notodromas; species Notodromas monacha. Next base: position 50,099 of record CAJPEX010000710.1, read on the forward strand.
TGCGTTGAGAGTCTTTTAGAGAAATATTTGACAATCTTCTTGATTGGAGAAATTCAGATTTGAATTCCCCGAAACAAATAATATCAGACTTGGACTCTTGATGGGAATTTTTTGCGTCTTTCTCCAAAAAAAAAAAAAGAATTCCGTTTTCAACTCATGGTCCTTCAAAAGTGATTCAAACTGTCGTGTTTGGGTAGATCATATTTTACAATTGAAATAACTGCCGAAGTCTTGGATTATGATTCGAACTTGTGTGTGTTGGTCTCTCTGAAAACGAAAGTTAGGACACGACTCCCTTGAAATGCAAAATATCTCTTTTCTGGCTACATGCGAGTCTAAAATCATTTCATAGCTGGAAAACAGCTTGACTTTGAATTTTGAAAGTCAACCCATCGACTTTGCTACGATTTGAAAATGTGTTCCATTGATTTAAATTTTTGATTTGAACTGCAGGATATTCAAAAAGCCACTATCGAATCTTTCTAGGGGTAAATCAATGGAAAATTCACACTTCGCCGGAAAAATAATCAGAGTTATTGTCAGACATCATTAGCGTTGTTGGAATCTCGTAATGATGTGTTGAACTTTCTCAGGCTGACATAAAAAAATCCGGTCGAAAGACCAAATTTCGACTCTGAATATACTTATCTACAAGGGCAGGCGGAAATTTCATTGATTTCCTCGAGGTGACAACGAGTATCAAGTGGCCGTAATCCGAGGTCATCAACGACAGCCCGAGATTCCGTCCAACTCAGAACAGTCTAGAACAGGAAAACAAATGAATACAGGCTTGAACAATGACCGCAGCGCCATTTCCTCCGACTTTTTTTTTCCGGCCCACGAACATTCGGTACCACGAGTCAATTCCCTGACCCTTTTCGCAGGATCATTAAACCAAGCTGTACTTCATTATTTCTTCCTCCAGCACCAACTTATTCCACTGGGCGAGGTCACGTTTTGAGGCATTGTTCGAAAGTGAGCAAAGTACTTGAAAATTTTCCGAAAAAAGGAGAAGTCGTCTCCTGCAAAAGTGCTTTCCGAAAATTGGCGAGAATTTTTCAAATATTCATATTATAAGAGTATTCGAACGAAAACGACCACGTTTGAATCTTAATTAATTTCGAACGTATGTGAAGTAAAATGTGTTTTCTCGTGAAATCGTGATCATCTCAGTTGCATATCTGAAAATCTCTAGTAAGTCAGAGGATTTCAAGAAATTTTATTTCGGAGCTTTCCTTGGATAAAATAACCTGAAGGCATCATTGCTCAACGGGACATTTTCGAAAATATATATACGGGTTATTTTGAATTTGCATGTTCCATTTAGAAGCATTTTCAGAAATACTGGCGGGGTTTTTAAATGCCAAATTTTACTTTTTGAGGAACGAATTTCAAAAATTGACGTGGTCATTCATGCGCGAAGCCACTGCATTTGTTTCGTGTTATTTATTGCGTTTCCAAGAAAAATACAGATTACTTCTGATATCAATGAACTATACGGTGAAACCAGACAAGTCTTTTGTGAAGCATTATCAGGTCACGAGTATTTCTCATTACTCGCACATCAGGTCGCACGTCGTCGTTTCTTTTCTTCTCGTGAACAACAAAGGGAAACTTTAGCAATTCGTCAGAGAACCCTGACATTTCTTTGAAGTCTTTTGGATTTGTTGGCAAAGACAAAGGCAATGTATTTTTTGTTGTTGGAAATGTGATTGATTTCGAATCAGTGATTTACATGAAAACGACTCACTCTTCTTTCACAGAGTCTTGGGATTTCGACGATCACCTCCGGTCGTCGGCCGAATGTTGAACATGACGACGGAATTGTACGCGTTGGCGAAGGGAGAGCTTTTGAAGACGTTTTTCATTTCGCCAGCCAACAATTTGTGCTTCCATGGAAGGTGTTCTTACTACTGTGACACCTCGCATGCGATTTGCGGAAGTCCGGATACGCTTGAGGGATCTTTTGCTGTCTTCCTGCCGCCGAAATCCGTGGCGCCGAGGCGCTCTTGGCGCCATCCGTGGCGTCGAAGCTACCACAAACGCAAGAAGGCCAGCTGGGAATGGGGTGAGTTTTGGAAATATTTTTTTTATGTTTTTAAAAGCGATGGGTAAGTGGAGGGTTTATTTATAAAAGGACATTCCCTGAAATAAATAAACTGTTGGTATCAGCTGACCATATTTCAGTTCCGTTCTTCAACTTCAATAAACTCAAACTTCAGTACCTTTATATTTTCGCGGAAACAGTTGAAGTCTCGTAGTCAATGACATCTGCAATAATCGAACAAATTCATGGGTAAGAATGAACATACCCGTATGAATTCAGATTTATGCAAGTATCCGAAAAAATCTTCACCGAAAAGTTTACAGATACAATGATTTAAATCCTCATTTCTTTTCAAGTGATTGGTATGGATGAGTTGCATGAGGATAATAAAAAACTCCTCTGAATCTGAAGACATTGACTGTAAGTAAAGTGCGTCTTCGTGAGAATGACTGTATTTTTGATTGCTCAAATTCTGCGTTTAATTTTAAGGTACAGTTGTTAATTTTTGTTGGCTTTTCATTCATTGCAACTGTTAAACTCAAGTGCATAATTGACTGAATATCGCAGTTTTCCTTGGCATTCAAGTTTGTGTGAGAGCAGTTAAAATTGTGCGTGACCCTGAAGTGATTTGTTTATTCGGAAAATTCCAGCTACAGCTTTATATACAACTTATGTCGGGTCGCGGGCAGATTCTCGCCCGACAAATTAGTCATCTTCTTCCGGAAATTCATCTGCTGCTGTAATTTATTTGGTATGGGGCAATTATTCAGTTCGTCTTTGCTCATATTTTCTGAGCCGTTGGAAAAGCGACTTTTCAACCCTTGCTGTTCGAAAAAAAAAACATTCCCATTATTAGATTTCAGTTAGTTATAATCTGAGAATTCCGGAAGCAAAGATGGGCTGAATTAAAATGAAAACGTTATAAAATTGTCACAACTTTTTTCCATATCCAACTGGTGAATATACCTATGTTTCTAAAGTCTAGACCACTGGGACCGCTTCATTATAACTGTATAAAAGTGTTATTCGAAGAAGTTAAATATTTTTTTTTAAAGGAATCGATCGGATCTTTCTGGTCTTATTACGGTCCGAATATCTTGTATCCGGATAATCGAATTCATCATGTACAATCCGTATCCCTGCACGCAGGAAATCCATTTGGATGCTTCGGAAAATAATTAAAATTGTAAAGAATTGGTTCAGGATCGACTAGAGTAAATCCGAATTTTAGAAAAGGTCCACCGTAGGCAACGGTGAATAGGAAGAAGGATAGAAAAAAGAGACTTAAATAGAAAAAGAAACGCTAATGGCCAACATTACGCCTCCGAGGCCTTTAGGACCTACTTCACGACCACTGCGGATGAGCCGTAAACCCCGGATTCAATTTACCTGAAAGTTACCCTCCGGGGGTTTTCTGCAGGTGACCCCGCCCGAGCAATCCACTCAGGTTTGCTTCCGGTGGGGAACAAAACACTTCATTCCCGCCGGCCATGTCAGAGTGGATGTCAACATCCTTAGCCCCGGGGGTAAATCCGGGTCACGATTCACTTATCCCACCCGTAACCTATTGAACACACATAGGAAACCTCTTGAGGTTTTGTTGTTATTGTTGTTTCTAGACAACGTTCGAGGGTTGTCCCAGTTCCGCGAGGCATCGAGACGTTTTTGATTCTAGTCTCCGGTTTATGGGGCTCGTTCGCTTAATGGGTTTGTAAAACCCCCGTTTTCACTTCTTGAGTACTGTTTAGCAAAACTTGTTAGTTCTAAAGAGAAAAAAAAGTTGATGACACGAGGTTTTTGTAAACTCCGACTTCGAAAATTGCACATCCCACGTACCATTCATTTATTCATTTTAATGTTTCTCACACGCTCTACAACGAAATTCTCTCAACAACGATTTTTTTCTGGTCAACCGAAAAAAATGTGTTGTACAGAGAATGTCGTTGTAAGGTTTTTCTTGATTCTCTTAGTATGACGATTTTATTTTTGGTTCCATATGGCCCTCTAAAACCAAATTCTCAAGACAAAAAAATCGTTGTGTAGAGAATTTTGCTCTATAGATAGTCTTTATAATGCGTTCCTCTACAACGAAATTTAGGAGACCAGAAAAAATCGTTGTGCACAGAATTTCGTTTTAGGTAACCTCTATAATATGGGTGGAGTCCCATAGACTCATGGAGGTACAGTATCTATAATACCCATACTGCATTGTTAAGGCACGTACCGTACAAATAAATTCAGGAAACCAGAAACTTTCGTTTTAGCGAATATTTCTTTGTAGATAATCTCAATAATGTTGACCGAAAAAATCGTTGTATACAAGATCGATGTAGAGTAAGTGGATACCTTTATTAATAGGTGGCTGCTGCAAGGTCGAGAAATATAACGGTGAGATTGTTAGGATAACGTTTAATGCTGATGAAAAATTCGGTTTTCCCATGATTTTACAGATGTAATTCCATTCCAGCTTCACGAGGATTGATCAAACTTTCAGGGACGATCGGATTATTCTGAAAGGATAAGTTCCGTGCTGAACAGATGAGCTTTTTTGAGACATAAACTTTAATGTCTGCTTTCGGATCTTGGTCCACTGTAAATTTTTTTTTTTTTAGAATTTGGGCGAGATCAATATATTTTATCGTTATCTACCAAGGTATAACATTCATAAAATTATCCGACCCAGACAGAATCAGCCCTTGTCAATTGAGATGTAAAATTTCGAACATTGCGGTACCCGAATTAAAATTAATTTCAGGAGAGTCTGATTATTTTTCTTCGCGACCATTTTCGGATTTGGTTCGCAAAACAAAAGGTGAGCTTTTATAAAAATTAAATTTTTATGATGACGTACAAAAAGACTGCCTCTGGATCATACTGAAACCCAAAAAGTGGACCTTCCAGTTCGAGAGAAAATGCATTGTAAAAATACTTTTTTTAAATATAAATGTACCGGTAATCTCTACAAAATAACTTTCTGAATGGAATCTCAAAACATCATGGGGAAATTCACTAATTGGAAACATAACCACATGACTTCAATTTCGATTTACAATTTTGATTTATTTATTATGGCAAACGACCGGTTGATCAAAATCCCCTAATATACTGAAGTTCATTCTGCAATAATGTAAGTGGACAAAAATATGTGTTGCTAGTACAGTTGAATACAATATTGAAATTTATCATCGTGATCTTCCAGAAAGTGTTCTATGAAAAGCAAAAAATTATGTTTTTTTAGCAAAAAAATAATAGGTTGTCTTACGCTGATGTGACTAAAGAAGAATAACGCATTTGAAGAAATTCTGAATTAGCAGTTCGAAACCTGTATACGTATGTGCAAAAAAAGTTGCAGTATACACGAAAAAATTACACGAAAGAAGGCGAAATTTCTTGTTAATATGATTATTCGGAGAATACTAGGCTTGTGTGCAGAAAAATTGTTGGACTTNATTCACTTATCCCACCCGTAACCTATTGAACACACATAGGAAACCTCTTGAGGTTTTGTTGTTATTGTTGTTTCTAGACAACGTTCGAGGGTTGTCCCAGTTCCGCGAGGCATCGAGACGTTTTTGATTCTAGTCTCCGGTTATACCCCGAGCAAGCGAATTACCCAAACATTTTGGGGGCAAAAGTGAAGAACTCATGACAAATCGTTTTGAACAATCAAGATTTCTCTTTTTTTTCAACTACTGTGCTCCAAAAACATTTGAGGCTGCTCGAAAATTGCACATCCCACGTACCATTCATTTATTCATTTTCATGTTTATCACACGCTCTACAACGAAATTCTCTCTACAAGGATTGTTTCTGGTCAACCGAAAAAAATGTGTTGCACAGAGAATGTCGTTGTAAGGTTTTCCTCGATTCTCTTGATATGACGAATTTATTTTTGGCATAGAAAACCAAATTCTCCTAACCAAATTCTCTAAAACCAAATTCTCAAGACAAAAAAATCTTTGTGTAGAGAATTTTGCTCTATAGATAGCCTTTATGTGTTCCTCTACAACGAAATTTAGGAGACCAGAAAAAATCGTTGTGCACAGAATTTCGTTTTAGGTAACCTCTATAATATGGTTGGAGTCCCATAGACTCATGGAGGTACAGTATCTATAATACCCATACAGTACTGCATTGTAAAGGCACGTACCGTACAAAGAAATTCAGGAAACCAGGAACTTTCGTTGTAGCGAATATTTCTTTGTAGATAATCTCAATAATGTTGACCGAAAAAAATCGTTGCAGACAAGATGGATGTAGAGACGAGTCTACCTTTATTAATAGGTGGCTGCTGCAAGGTCGAGAAATATAACGGTGAGATTGTTAGGATAACGTTTAATGCTGATGAAAAATTCGGTTTTCCTATGATTTTACAGATGTAATTCCATTCCAGCTTCACGAGGATTGATCAAACTTTCAGGGACGATCGGATTATTCTGAAAGGATAAGTTCCGTGCTGAACAGATGAGTTTTTTTGAGACATAAACTTTAATGTCTGCTTTCGGATCTTGGTCCACTGTAAATTTTTTTTTTTAGAATTTGGGCGAGATCAATATATTTTATCGTGTTCTACCAAGGTATAACATTCATAAAATTATCCGACCCAGACAGAATCAGCCCTTGTCAATTGAGATGTAAAATTTCAAACATTGCGGTACCCGAATTAAAATTAATTTCAGGAGAGTCTGATTATTTTTCTTCGCGACCATTTTCGGATTTGGTTCGCAAAACAAAAGGTGAGCTTTTCTAAAAATGAAATTTTTATGATGACGTACAAAAAGACTGCCTCTGGATCATACTGAAACCCAAAAAGTGGACCTTCCAGTTCGAGAGAAAATGCATTGTAAAAATACTTTTTTATTTATATTTACATGGCCATTAGAGATGTTTTATTGAAAGACTTACCTTAGAGTTTTGTAGTACCCCTTTAAGTGATTAACCTTTGTATTGGTGTACTGAAGTTAAAGCTAAATGTTAAAACTAAATATTATTATGGCAAACGACCGGTTGATCAAAATCCCCTAATATACTGAAGTTCATTCTGCAATAATGTAAGTGGACAAAAATATGTGTTGCTAGTACAGTTGAATACAATATTGAAATTTATCATCGTGATCTTCCAGAAAGTGTTCTATGAAAAGCAAAAAATTATGTTTTTTTAGCAAAAAAATAATAGGTTGTCTTACGCTGATGTGACTAAAGAAGAATAACGCATTTGAAGAAATTCTGAATTAGCAGTTCGAAACCTGTATACGTATGTGCAAAAAAAGTTGCAGTATACACGAAAAAATTACACGAAAGAAGGCGAAATTTCTTGTTAATATGATTATTCGGAGAATACTAGGCTTGTGTGCAGAAAAATTGTTGGACTTCTCACAAAAAATCTCAAATTGATTCATTCATCAATAATTAAACGCGCAAAATAAAATAAAAATTGTCCTTCTCGGGATGAAGTAATTTTCCACCTAATCGAACTCATGTCGAGAGGAAATGATCGTTATTTTTGGAATTCCACTACAGTACATTAACTTCCTCATATACCCAAATCACCAGGGAGGAGTCTTGTACATTACTGTAATCTTGAAAAGTCCTGAGGATTTATTTTCTTAGCTCAGGCAGTAAACATTTGTTGCTGTGTTACTAATGTCTGGGGTTTCCCGTTTTTCACGTAATCTCGACTCTCTTCGGCGCTACGAATATCATCCATGAATGAGGATAATTCAGCGAAATATTCACGATGTCACGGATTCAGTATATAGAAGAAAATGAATCATTCTGCGAAGAAGTCACTTGAAAAATCGTCTTGCAACTAAATCTATGTGCTGAGCAGCATTCATAAAAATCATAAAATGATCCAGCCCAGCAGACAGAGTCAGCNCGGATTCAGTATATAGAAGAAAATGAATCATTCTGCGAAGAAGTCACTTGAAAAATCGTCTTGCAACTAAATCTATGTGCTGAGCAGCATTCATAAAAATCATAAAATGATCCAGCCCAGCAGACAGAGTCAGCGCTTGTCAATCTGCATTTAAAATTTCGAACATAGCGGTACCCAAATTAAAATTCATAGCAGGAGAGGTTGATTATTTTTCTTCAAGACCGAATCCCGGGATTGCATTGCACGATGAAAGGTGGGCTTTTCTAAAAAAAAAATATCATTCGGTATACAAATCGTGCTTCTGGATCACATGATTTTCAAAAGACTGTGGAAATCGGACCCAATTAGGAAAATCGTAACTCTGAATTCTCCAAGCTTAAACAGGCAGCATATCAATAATTATCCGCAAAAGACCCCACGGTTATGAAATGTGGAACCATCTAAATCGGTAACAAATCGAGCCCAACTCGCGCAAAAACCCCTTCTCTTCTTCTTCTTTTTCCCCCATTTTTTATTAATTTATCTTTTTTTGTACGCACGGATCCGTGATTGCGACGTGTTCTATCAGTCGTGAACATCGCGATCGGACTCGAGGATGGCATCGCGCCAACGCCGGGTGACACTTCCTTTGGTTCCCAAATTTTCTCTCCCTTTTTTTTTCATTCATCGTGGGTCCCACATATTACGGTCTTTTTGGGAGAGACCATGAAAACCTCGTGCCAGTGACGAATGGATCCCCCGGCCAGTCTTGCCCATGACGGGAAAAATAATGGCCCCGGGGTTGCGAGGAATACCGATCGGTTTGCGGCCCGATGGAGACACCCCGCAGCAGGAATTTTTTTTCGGGGGGGGGGGGGGGGGGGGGGGGTTTAGCGTTTTCCCGGGGAAAGGTATTCCTCGCAACCCCGGGGCCATTATTTTTCCCGTCATGGGCAAGACTGGCCGGGGGATCCATTCGTCACTGGCACGAGGTGCGATGGTTTAGCGTTGTCCCGGGTAATTAAATCTCGATCTGGTGTTCCGACACGGACGCCGATCATTAGGCGTACTTTGTATCACTCGAACGAGGGAACATCGAGGAAGGACAAATAGAAACTGCGATTCTTCTTCTCGTTTCTTATTTATAATACTGTACTGCCGAACTGCAAAATATTATTCTATTTTTTTTTATTTATTTTTTTTATTCTTGAGTGAAATATTTTAAGACGTGGATAACGAACGCAGCGTTTCTCGGATACGCATTCGAGACGTATTTCTAGAAAGAAATACTGCCCCACGGGGTAAAATATTTTTCAATTGTGTGGGGGTTGATTTCACAGTTTTGGCAGTCCCTGGATTCTATTGTTGAATAAGATGGAAAATCGAGAATTTTCTATGGAGTCTAAAACCATAGAAAGACTTCTTAAAAAAATATACGTATGGGAACGAAGCCTCGATTTCCTAGCTTATTATTCAAAATTGGGTCTCTCGTATCAGCATGCCATGCTTGCTAATCAACATTTTAGAGAAACTTACACGTTCAGGATTTTCGACGCAAAAATTTCCAAGATACCAGAGCATTTTTATTTTTCAGAAGATGGTTTGAGATCTGGGCCGATTGTATCTGAAAAATATTTAAATGAAATGAAAAATCTGAGACTGCTTCGAGTCTCTTGAAATACATGAAATATGTGAGAGTATAGGAGGTTATCCTTTTTTATCTTTAAATTGTTGAGCGAATTTTTAACTCTGTCATTGCTCTATTTCAAGCTGTGTGAGCAAAAATTGGAATAATTTTCAAAATTTTATGAAATTTAATGCTTTTGAAGAATAGGGTAAGTACCGATTTTTCTAAAAAAAATTACAAGAAGAGAAAGGGTAATGCACTATAAATTTTTAAACTTGTTCGAGTGTGTCTCTTGGTAGTCTTGAATAAGGAAAAAAATTTGTAAGACGTGGCTTCTTAAAACGGCCATCATAGACCAGATTATAATTTCCTGTTTTTCTGAGCAAGTTGTAAGCTAGTTACTGTAGTTGAAAAAAAGTTTTCCGAAAATGACTTCTCCAATTGGCTTCTTGACATAAAATACTAATAAACTGCGGTGCGTATTAATTGAGACTTCAGGCGTCCGATTTTTCTCATGGATATCTGAAATACTGGATTTTTTTTTTTTAACGAAGTTCTGGTTGCATAGTTCTTTTAGGATCGTTATGGTGGCGTCTTTCGTCCATTAGTTCGGAATAGATCCATAAATGCCCGTACTCCGATATTTCGTACTTACTTGTGCTGACTATTTAGTGCAAGCCACCAATTACTAAAGAACTCCAGGTAATCTTGTAAATATCGCAAGCCTACAGCACGACTCTATTCTATGTTCGTATCATAACATAGGAGATGAGTGCTTCCGGTGCAGAAAACCAGGAACGAATGTGGAATCCGTAAATTTATTTCAAAATTTCCCGTTTTATATGTGTGCGCATTTCAAAGTGTTAATATCGATGAATGCATCCAGGCGTGTGACTGATGAATCATCGAATTAAAGATCAATAATTGATACGAGGAATAATTGAATGCTGTTTTACGGAAATCATCGATTTCGAAAGAAGTTGATTAAACAAATACTGAAGCATCCACATTACTGCATTTAGAATTTTGGACTATGAAACGGAGAAGTCACATAATTCTCTCACAGTGTCAGGCTGGTTACTGACAAAGGGTTTTAGGAAAGTTAAGAAATAGCTCAGCAATGGATTTTGGGCCTCAGAGTGGGAGCCTTACACAACCCTCAACTCTTATTCAGAGGAGGTTGTGTCTCAGCATCCCATACTCATCACAGGTCCCCAGCATTCCCATTAGCATCACCAAAGATCACAACACAGACAACAGGATAGGAAAGGACTGCTGACTGCAGTTGGACTAAGACTGAGTAAAGACTGAGTGAAGCCAGATCAAAGGCTGATAGAATACTGACTGACTGTG
>CAJPEX010000710.1:64705-76969 GCA_905338405.1 Notodromas monacha
CATTAATTATACGGAATAAAATTTAATTCCTTGGTCGCTTTTCTCGATAATTTTTCAGTCAATGAATACAAGCTTATATGGAATTTAAAAATGAGCATTGTACGCCAAAACAGCCCGGGTAATCTTGACAGAGAAGCCAAAGTCTGCGTCCATCGGGATATTTCAAGCGAGAAAGTTTTCAGAAATATTTTTAAATTTGGATTTTACCTTGAAATTTCCCTTTATATTGAAAGCAAAACGGGAAATATTACGCGAATGATTGATCATTCAAATTCACTTGAAACTAGGAAAGTATTTTGAGGATTTCCTCAACTTAACGATCGTGAGAATAAGCATATATGGCGGAATTCCCTATGGGGCATTATTTACTTCAATTCACTTGCCAAATACTATTTTTTGATTCAAATAAAAGCTCAAAACCGTGAGTCTTTCGATCGATAAATGAAGTGAATATACATCTTTTAATCTGTCATTTTTAATGTGATATAATCTCAGCACTCGAAAAAAAATCACTTTAGGGAGGTTTCGAGTTAAGTAAGCCATTTATGTTTTGGTAAAGAAATGAGAATTGCAGGAAATCATAATTGGCGATGTTCTCGGTCTTAAATTGCTTCTTACATGATGTTGAACTTGGAGGCCAGAATTCATTTACATAATTTGTCTTTTGCTTCCTTTCAAAACACATTTCTACTTTTTTATTGCTTTTCTCTTTCCTGTCTGATTAAAAATGAAAGACAGAAGGTTTCAAACACTGTTAAGTCACAGAGATTTGAGAGGAAAAGCCTTTGATTTATGGGGTTTTACTATGGGAAATAATTGAGGAATTTACTTCAGGAATGGAGGTTTTTGTTTAGGAATTCTTTTTAAAGGAATTTAGGCGTGGAATATAAAAAATTCGACATAGGGAGGTATTTGACATTCTTTTAGGGAGGTTTGATTTATCGAGTTTCAACTGTAGAATATAAAAATACACCAGATTTTCCTCAATCATTCGCGTTCGAGCTGCCCTTTTTGATTGTCACTGAATTTACTGATAATCATGCACGAAGTCAACTACGTCCTAAAATAACGTTACGACTCATTGGCCGCATAGCTTTTGTTGCAGAGATCGAACACTAATCTTCAGCATATGACCCTTTTACACTCAACCGACCCAAAAATATGAGACACAACCTCATTTCGACGATAGCATCTCATAGGCATTTGACGAGTACATGAAATGAATACCATTCAGAGTATTACCCAAGTAAACAAAAGAATATGAGTCCAAGGTGTTACCTCTTTTCTTCGACTCACTACACTACTCTCTTAGGGACCGATTCCTAGGGTAGCGGGGCTAGGAGTGGCTTCGGGTACTGACTGCTTTGGATCGCAGAGTCGGCGTGATAATGCAAGTTGTTCGAGACTGCGTGAACCAAGTGGAGGCCAACAACGTCGTGGTCCTAAATGACGGACTATAACACAGGGCAGATTAATTCTGCAAAAAAAAAATTAAAAAATCATCCTTCATCTCATCATCCCTCCGCAGTTGGATCTGTCTTTTTTTACATTTTATTTTATAAATTTGTCTTCCCTAAACGAGACCACCTTGTTTTGTTTTTTTTATTGCAAAACAAAAATCAGCGAGCTTCTGATGATGAAGGCGAGATCGTCGGCGACATTCCCGCGTATATATATATTTGGACATTCGCGCAAAAAAGAACTTGAGGCAGATGTGCGCTTCATTCACTATACCCTCATGTGATGATGTGTTTTTTTTTTTTTTTAGTTTGGTGTTTGTTTTACCCCGGTTTAGGTGTTTTCTTTTGATGATGAGTGCGGAATGATTCATGTGAGGCAGTCAGCGATTTTTCAACTGCGAGTTTCTCATGATGCTCGGCATTCTTTCAAGCAGCTAAACGCGGGTCTCTGTGTTGAAAGTTTAATTCAATTCAGTATGGTGAAAACCCTTTGCATAAGCTGGGTAAGATTGGTTTTTTTTTCGAGTTTCTCAAATCATGTCAGCGGGTTTACCTACCGTGATTATAATAGGGGAAAGATCTGAGGATCCCTGAAACATTTTTCATTGCAGTTTGATGGAATTCTTGCATCTCCCGGAAAAATGGCGCCCAGATAAAAAAAGGATAGATGCTTCGATGTTTTAGAAATTTGGGCTAGAATTTTTTTGAAAAACAAACAAATGTTCACGGGTGTCTTCCCGATTTTTAGATGCATACTAGGAGAGGAAATTTTGATCCGAAGTTTCCGTTTTCTTACGTGCACCCTTTATTTTGAAAATCCCTCATACTGTTATTTCCGTTCGTATTTTTGTGTTGCAGTTGTTGAGTGGCAGTAGTGGGATGCAGCATTATCTCCTGCGTATTTTTTCTTAATTTTTCCAAGTTTTTGTAACTAATATACCACCGAGAAAAACATGGAAAATGAGCGCTTTCTCCTGGTGAAAAATCTCGAAGAAGAACGGAACGATTTTGCAAATTTATGGTTATTTTTCAAAATTTGAGCAGGGATGTGTGACATTATATTTCATCACACTGCAATGATTACGTTACTTGTGAATAATTCCCTACATAATTCTTCAAGAACATCGTTCAGCCTTTTTCGTTTAATGATCGCGGCAATTTTGTCCTCCTTTCTCGACAATAATCCGAAAGTGCCCGATTACCGCGCAAATTTGTCGTCATAACATTTTTCGCTGTGTGGCCAAGTTACCACGTTGCGTTTTTCCCTTTCTCAATTATTTTTGCGCGCGTTTTTTTCTCAACAAAACCTTCGACGGACCTCTTTTTATGTTGAGTGTAACTAATTTGGAATTTCGTCTCGATCTGTTCGTGTGTGAATGGTTGGTTGGAGGAGAACGTGAACCTGAGTGTCATGTGTCTGTGATATTGAGGCGGATGAAGGACGAAATGGGAAACTTGAGAACTTAGAAAATTGCCATTACAACTGATATATAAAATAGGTACTAACTGTGGAATGTTTCCCAAGGTGACTAATTTAATCCAGCCCCCCCCCCCCCCCCCGAGATGGAATGTTTTTTTATATGACGGTTGGACGCGTGATCGATGTCCAGCAAAATGTTTGCCTTTTGACGCTATTTTTTTCTTAATATGACGTCTTTCATTCAACTTTGTATACTTCGATCATCACAACCTGCGTACACCTTTCTCTTTTTCGATTATGTTGTGCCATGAAATTGCGCGGACGATAGAATTCGTCGCATTCCGGTCGATCGGAGTTTGACGAGAATGTAATTTTCCAAGAATTACTGAAGACTAAATGTTATCATGGTCTTGAGGGTTTTTTTCAAGAACTTCCTGCTTCCAACCGCCACTTTCTCGGACTTTTCGGAGGACGATAAGCATTTTGTCGGAAGTCCATTTGAATTTATCGCGTTATTTTGCTCCGCGAGTTTGAACAGTGTGCTTGCTGTCTTGTTGTCGACGATGAGACAAAATGCTGCTGGTTTTGTGCTGAGAAAGTGGAGGAAAAGAAAACATTTTGTGATACGTCAGAGGTGAGGTGAAAAAAAAAGATACGAAATCTGACAGCAAAAAAACAAATAAAAAACTGGTTGAATTCATTTTACTGAAAAAAGTTCCACAGTGTAGATGCAGATAAATTATGTTCTCAAGTTTCAATTCGTAAATTTATTCACACATTTTCTGATTATATTTATGGGGTCAATAACTATTTATTAACAGGGGTTCTCAAACGTTGATCTACGGAGCCCTTGGCATTCCGCCAGCAATCCCAGGTTCAGGGGCTCCATTGAAACTTGATGAGAATAGAAGGTATACAAAATAAATACTGAGCAAACAGAAAATATAGGGTGGGCCAAAAAAAAGTGAACCGACGTTTGACTTGGAATAGCTCGGTTGGAAATTGAGCTGTGACAATGAAAAAAGCACCAAATCAAAGCTTGTACATTCTCTTTCAAGTGGTATGCAGTTTTATATTTCCAAGTGCCATTCCATGGCACTTGGAACCATAAATGTTAGGAACCATAGATATTCACAAAATTTAGAGAGGGGTCAAAAAGGGGAAAGAAATGCGCTAGGTAGGATGCTGCCAGGCTCCTGTCATGCACTTGTGCTGCTAATTCAAAATCATGTTCACTTGAAATTATATTCAGCAATCGAGTTATCCAGATAAAAAAAAGTGCATGCAGTAGGGTCACTGGGAGACATGAGGACAGAACCCAGCAGCATGCGTGCATGACGGGAGCCCTGCCCCACAGCATCCTATCTTGACAATTTCCTTCCCCCTTTTCACCCCCTCTATCTGAAATTTGGGAACATGTGCAGGCTCTACAAGACAGCATGCTGACCGGCAGTTTAGTGGGAAAAGCTGCCAGACAATTTTTACTCAATTGGTTCTTGTAACAATTCCATGGCACTTGGAACCATAAAATTACATCCCAATTGGAAGAAAATGGAACAAGCCTCAATTTAGTGTTAGGTTTTCATTTTCACAGCTCAATTTCCTACTGAGCTATCCCAAGTCGAAAATCAGTTCACTTTTTCTGGCCCACCCAGTATATTGGTGAACCAATTCAATAATTTATAGAATTCCTAAACACCGAAAGCAATCAGAAAGCCTTAAATTGGTATATGTTGGGGGTCTTGGTCAACAAATGTCCCTGCTGATGAATTTCAGGCTAACAAACTCTATACTGTATATCAGGGTACCCAAGATACAGCCAGCTGCAGGCCAGATCTGGCCTGTGGAGGACTTTAAACTGGTCCATGGAACATTGCAAGAAAATTTCCATAGCTTAATAAATATCTAGCAAAATTTCAAAGTTTGCCTATTCAGCATGATTTATGAAGTATTTTCACTATTTTTTCCCGAGAAACTCCAGCAAATTATTTCCTTGAAGCTTGCAGAGATGTTTGTTTTATTTTTTCTTATACAAAGTTCCTAAGTACTAAAAATTCTTACATGTCATGTTAAAAAACACACCCGTTTGTACCTCGTTCCTGTGTTCTTTATACGGTTTTTTCTTTTCAAACTGTTAAATTGCAGCTCTTTCTCTGGAGAAAAAATTGAAAATTGCTGAAATCCAGCTAGAAAACATTCCAGCAAATGGAAATTATGCCAGGATTGATTTCGATTTTCAGCCACGGCCTAGCATCCAGGCATTCCAGGGCATATGGAGCGACATCTATGTTGATTTATAACATATCTTTCTGGAAGTTGTGACATCGACATTTAGAGATCACTTGCAGTAAGGTTAAGCATTCAAAATCAGTCAAGCACATATCTGTACTGTACGGTGCAGTACGGTACTGTATATGATTCACGAACAAAACGTTCAAATGAGAATCATTTTAAGCAAAAAAATTTTTTTGCTAAAAAATGATAGACAGATCTCGTTCCGGAATGTCTCACAGAAATTTTTACCAAAGCATGCAGAAAATTCTTCACAGAAGCCAATTAAACCCTGCACATTCTTTTCTCACCTGGAGAGTTACTGGTAACTTCGTTGGTTCAGTGTTATTTTTCACTGTATTTTCGCAAAACGGCGGAAATGCTAATTTTCCGAGGAACTAAAACGAATGCAACTATCTTTTCTTTTAAAAATTATGTTTGTCTGCGCTGAGCAGAAATTGGGCTTTTCAGAATCGAAAAATATTCATCGTCTCGTCGTGATGCGTCAAAGGGTTCACCGTATTCAACCCACAGGACAGTAGTTCTTATGAAGTTTCCCAATTTTTGTGAAAAATGATTATTTTTTCAGGTTGAAAATGATTTGAATGAGTGTGTGTGTGTGTGTGTGTGCGTGTTTTCTGATGAATCTTTGCCAGTTCGGCAAATAAAGAAAATGACGCGCCTCAATTCTTCTAAAATGGAGCCGCAGCGAAGAAATGATTCAGAATATTCGGCCAGCGCCGAAAATTTGCAGATGGTTTGTCGTCAAGAACTCTAGCAGGTACCTTACAAGAAAGAAGGGTAAACGATGGACTTGAAAGGGGGGGGGGGGGGGGGGGGNGGGGGGGGGGGGGGGGGGGGGGGGGGGGAGAAGCGTCAGAGAATGAGATCATCCTTTAGTACAGTACAGTACTGTACCCAGCATATCATCCAACCCCCGAAGACCACCTCAGCCATGGCCTCGAATTTGGCGCATGGCATCTACGGCGCCACTGCTGGGCCCTCATGCACACACACCCGAACAGAACTCCTTCTCGCACGAAACCCCCAGTCAGTCAATATCCCGTGTCTCGTTGCCACGGCAGGCAGGCAGGCAGCCCAGGCGACACCATCAGAACCCGTCCCGTGACGCGCAGCTCATCATCGTTTCTCTTCGAAAAACCCAGTTTCTGCATCAGTGTTTCCTACGCATAACATTCTTCTGATATTACTCTCCACGTGGTCCTTGGAAGGCATATAAACAACAACAACAAGAAGGATCACTGCTGGATGTGCAGTAACTCCAATACGTCAGTTCTGCGTGGGGGAAGTGGAACGAATCTTTCTTCAGCGCCGCTCACCGGGTTTTCGGAAGCTCGGGTGAAAACGAGGTGATGTTCGTCAGTTCGGATGAGACGCGACACACCATGAAATTATCGCGTCTGGACACGGAGAACGTCTGGTTACTCTGTCCTACCGTCAAGGGTTGCCAGACTTGAAGACAGTCGGATGCTTGGCGGGGTTCGGCTGGTGCTGATTCACTCTTGGTGCACGGTCAATTATCTGCTTCCGGTGAGTTCTAAGTACCACAAAAAGAGCTTTATTTGAATCAGGGATGCCAACTCAGAAGTGCCACATTGAAACCAAAAAGTAGAGCATTACGAGGGCCAGGACAGGAAAAAAAGCACAGGAAATGTTATGCATCCTGTAATTAATGCATTTCTGGGATGGTTGAAACCATTTTATTCGTCTATCATCAAATGCCAGGCATTCAATGAAATGATTTTTTTCATCTATGCATACCTTTTTGCTGCAATTTTATTACTAGTTCAAGTTACATCTGCATTTTTGCTGCAATTTTATTACTAGTTCAAGTTACATCTGCATTTTTGCTTCATGACTGATTTTTTTAAATGGAATTATAGAAATTACTCGGCGTAATTTTTCAAAAAGATGTAACTGAAGTCAAAAAGCAACAGACATTTTTGAGGGATTTGAAAATGTTAATTTTTTTTAGCTGAATCGAAGATAAGTGCCTCTGTTTTGGAAGGTGATGAACTAATTTTGGAGAAGCTATTGCTTCTTATATTTTAATGGCCATTTTGGGATGGTCAAAACCATGATTTGAGTCTGGCGTCAAGTTAATGTAGTAAGGATTTTTCATGAAGTTTCTGTTCCCCCCAGAGAGCAGTTAATACATGATGGTACACGTCGGACATGACCCCGGATGATCAAAGTTTTCTCTTTCGCAAAATTGCCACAATAAATTTCTTTGGCACTTTTTTTTTTTTACGAGGAACTAGCTTTCACGAAGCCATTCATAAAGATACTGTACATGTATGCCGAATGACCTGACAAGAATCAAAATTGGTTCGAGAAGGCGTTTTGATGAATCTTGTTTCCAAAATGGGAGATTAACAATGTTTGATCTACGAGCTTGAACTCAGTTTTAATTGTATCACCCCGTTCCTTTTTTTTTGCGTAGCAGCATTCCACATGCAATTTTTGATCACTTTTTGGTGAGCGACGGACAAAATCCTTCCGAGCCTCAGTTTTTCAACTGCGTTTTCTACGAAATTTAAATATAGGATATTCACTCGAAGAAAAATTGCAAACTGAGCACAAAATCGAGTAGCAAACTGACATTCCGCCTTCCTCCCCCCCCCCCCGTTTTTCTCTACTCGAAGGATGGGTTCANCTTCCCCCCTCCCCCCCCCCCCCCCCTGTTTTTCTCTACTCGAAGGATGGGTTCAGGAAATATTTTTGTTCCGCTTCGAACCGTTCATTCTCGCAACAGTGGAACTAATTTAACGCCATTCCGGCAGCTTTTTCGCTTTTGCTTCTTCCGCTCTGAGTTACAGTCTCGGTTCACGGCCTTGTTTTTTTCTTTCCCACAATGGTACAGTCACGAAAAAGATATGTTACTCTTTTTCTAAATTATTAGATCTAGATTTGCAAAGAATCTATTCTTTGACGAAAGGATGTTCGGAAGCAAACGCATGATGTTATCGGATACAACCAGTCGCTTGCTCTCTGTTCGTCTCACCACATGTTTTTGACAATGAAGCTTATCTTTTACGAATATTAATCTAGATTTCGAGCTGAAGATTTTGAGGAAAGGTTGCCAACATGTTTCTAAGATCGAAGAAAAAATCAAGGAGAAATAGAAGCTGTGGAATTGGGTCTTGGAGGAGAAATCCGTTCGAAGAGGGTAACATATTTCTTAACCTCTGCACTGTTTATGTCGAGCGCACATTTTACTGCCAGTGGAGCGTGAGGCCGGAAAAAAACGATTGGGAAAGAATGTTGGGTTGTTACGATGCTCGAGGTGGTTGGGTACTCCGAAACCCGGCCCAAGAAGGGTTTTTGCGCTCGACAACGCAACCCGCCGTTTGCTCTTTCGGGGACTGAATTTTTTATTTTCGCGGGATTCCATCGTGGGTAATACAGTTCGACTCCCTGATCTATAATACTTTCGATCGTCTAGAATGAAACTTTTCATGATAGAAGTTTTGCAAATAATTTTGCCGGGCGATGGATTGATCAAATAAATCGTAGTGCAGTCAGATTTGAAAGCTAATTATCCATGAAATAAAGTCGCTCCAACTTTTGTGAATACAGCAGCGTATTGCAAAGTCGTCTCTTATTGGAAGCCTAAACACGCCTCAAACATTTGATTGTATGATGACTTGATGAGCAGTTTTACAGTAAAATATTGCAATGTCCTAGTGAGACGCTGGCTATTTTTGAAATTGCAGTTCCAATCGAATAATCGGAGATATTTGAGTTCCCCTATCTTGAACAATGCTCCATTTGTTTTATTTAATTATAATTTATAAAATACCACCTTTATTTTGATTTGGAGGAAACTGATTCAACTCCAAGTACATACAGTATATTGATCTAATCGGAAATTAATTTTGATACTCGCTGGAAACTCCCGGTGCCATCATGGAATCTGAATTGTGATTATCTAGTCTGTTGTGCGCGGAAGTTTGTGCTCCGAGCCGAGGGCATTTTCTGCTGCCAAAAAAAGCGGCCTAATTTGTTGATCAAATCATTACAAAGTATCATAGTCAGAGAAGTCCAGTCGCACTTTTCTTAATTTTTTTCACAATAACAAAAAAACGCGTAAAAATCACACTGTTCTAAGAAACGTGAGAATGGTGCGCATCTGCTGCGCAGTTTCGTAATGGGTACCTTTTAATATTGGTGTTTCCTTCATGCTGCTGTTTGGAGTTGTATGTTTTTGTTCGCCGTGTCAAGAAAATTGTATGTTTTTGTTCGCCGTGTCAAGAAAATTGTATGTTTTCTTTTGCGTATAAGTTTTGTTTCGTTTATCTCGGTAACTGAGCAGCTGTGCCGATATATGAGCTCGATATTCGTAGCCAAGTTGATCTCATCAGTTCCGAATGCTGAGGGTATGGGGAATAGTGTACTTACGTGAGAGTTCACCGGGTGCTTTTACCTGGGTATTCAATTATAAGCACGTGTTCGTTGTTGTCGCATGAATTGGCTTCCGAAAAATTAAATATCGTCAGGGATTCGCAGGAAAACTTTATGATTACGTCTTACCCGCACGATTTTTTCTTTCAAGTTCATATATACAGTGGGTTTCTGAGGGAGCCAAAAAAGTTGGAATCCTGATTTTTTGCGTGTGCAGGAATGGAGCTAGAAACTGTAGAGTAGAATCAATCGCATGATCTGAATACCAGTCATCGAGGATTTCAACAGCATAATATGGGAATATGAGGCTCAGCTATTCATGTGATGCGTGTTCGTCAATGATTCAAGACATCTTGTCACAATTGACATGAGGTAATCATTTCCTGATGCGGATTAACGACATCAAAACGTCACCCCTTATATCGTTTTTTACTTTGATAACTTGGGTGCGTTCAACAAAAGGATTTGATTAGGCGTGATAGATGCAAAACTATTTGTTTTTCCTTCGCGAGACAACTCAAACGGGCCGTGTTGGAGATTTTTTTTGAATATTTGATTTAACGCATTGTATCTAATTGTGAATGAGAAAAAAAATCCGAAGCAGCAAATACTGTACAGCCAAGTGCCACCAAACGACATCAAGCAAAAAATCAATACTTCAGACAAGAATTAGCAAAGAACATTCATAACTCATTCATTCGCGAACATGACCAAAATTCTTTATTATGACCCTATATGAACACGATTTTTTTGTTTCACATGAGAACACACCAGTCATAAGAATGCCTCCCAGTGAGGGAATTTTGTTTTTATTTGTCATCAAAATTTTCTTTTGGATTAGAAAAAAATGTCAGACTTTTTCCCAACTCAAGCATATATTTGTAAAAAATTTAAAATTTCTTTAAATTCCCGTTTCTCAGTGGCACAAAATAAACTTGTCATACTGACAAGCTTCTCACCGAACTTGCATTCATTGTGTTCATGCTTTCCTTGGCAGATATTTGAAATATACCCAGATTTTCAATACCTTTGGGCTCCCCCGATGCATTTCAACTTTCATTTTTAAGAGATCAATAAATCTCTGCCGTAAAGTAGGAGTATATAGAAAACAAGTAAATGGTAAATAGAATCAAAAGAACATGTGATTCTGAAGATATTGACTTTATGCCTAATTTCAGTGCCTTTCCTAAAATGCTGCTTTTTCCTATTTCAGTGAGCAAAAATGTTCCCTCATACAGACTGCACCCCCCAATTTAACCATCCTGCAATTTGGTGGTTGAATTTGCTGGGAGATTGACTTGCAATTCAACCTTTGCCTTGCAATTTGACCTCCTTCATCCACTTTTCTAGTGTTATTTGCTGCTATTTCTTAATTTTACGTTGTGTCTCAGAATTTGACTGCTTTGCAATTTGACCCAAGTCCAGCTATGGATTAGGGTTAAATTGCAGGATACTGCCTGTATTTGAATAAATACCATGTGTGCATTAGTGAGTTCATGTATGTGTACATGAGATAAGCCACTAGATTTTATTAAGCATACATTTTAATTTTGTGAATATTGTAGCTGATAGGGTTAGCAGGAAAAGGGGTTGCAAGCCCAGTTGAAGGCAATTGTACCACATGAAATTATGGGTAAAAGGGTTGCACTGAGATTAAAACTAATAGGTAAGTATTTTGCCTTGAAATATACTGTCGCGAATTTTTGTAAGCCCCTTCTAAATGAGCAGAGCATCATACCGCAGTTAACTATGCAATTGTTCAGACATCAGCCTGTTGGCATAACATGGTATAAAATATCGTAGAGATATGAGAGTGATCAAGTAAAAATACTGCACAATACGAATAGGTCTGCATATATCTCTTGGAATGCTTCAACAACGCAGCAATATACCGCGAATTTTGTTATCCTTATGACAGTGCTGTTTTTCGGCATGCCAAAAAAAACAACAAAGGAGCATTGAAGAGCGAGGGGGTTCACGAACGGGATTCGCAGGGGTAGAATACAGGGAAGGGGGCGCAAGAGGGGCCTAGGTCTAGGTGAAGATACTGGGTCAACCGACGGACAGGCGAAGGGAAAGAGCAAAAAAAAAAAAAAAACGGCGGGCCTGTCTCACGCTGCATGCAACCACCCAGGGTTTTCAAGCTCGAAGCTCCCGACTGTTCTGCGTCAGTCTGCGTGGGTGCCTGGATAAGAAATATCCCCCCCCCCCCTTTCTTACGTTGGTCCTTTGACATCTGTCCTTTGACAGATTATGCATTCCAGCATCTTTCGAATTGGCGCTTGTGAAGCATTTGGTGTCCCAGGAATAGGAGAAGGGTAAGAAAATATTCCAGTTGGAGAGCTTTCAAGTTGGGTAACGAAGCTTTTGTTTTTGGAGGGGGGGGGGGGGGGGGGGGGGGGGGGGGTAAGTGGGTATTTTATTAAACACGGGTAATCAGGCTCACGATTTTTTGGCGGCGACTCCGGAACCTCTTGTAAGCGGTCTTCGACCGCCCGGAGTTTTCGGCGGCGTTTTTCGCTGCTGAACAGCAGCTGCTGCTGGAGGCGGCTTCGGCGAAGCTACTTCTATCACCGGTGGATTAGGACTTTTGTCTGAGACAGATTTTCGACTTCTAATCGAGTTTCGTCTTGATTTCGGTTGCGGTGAAGCTACTGAGGGATTTCATGCGACACGTTTCTTTTTCAA
>CAJPEX010000711.1:0-23136 GCA_905338405.1 Notodromas monacha
TGCTGGGAGTTCATCCAGGTCTCTGAGAACTGGAATGTGGCAAAAGTCACACACTGGAATGGAAACAAGTTCCCAAAACTTGATCTATGCCTTCCTGAGACATGATTGAGAGCAAATTGGCTCATTTTAGTCTCACTTCTGGAAGGGTCAACATATCTTCAGGTGAGAACTTTCTGAAGGTTTTTGCTGAGTGTTTTTGGCCCAGGTTTAATATCTGACTGCTCCCTGGTGAATTTTAAACAGTTTTAACCGATTTTTCAGGCGTTTTAGTGCTTCTAAAAAAGAAAAACGGCGGCGTCGTACAAGACAACGATTCGAAAAAGATCGACGCGGCGGCTGAAAATCAGTTTTGTCAGCCCCAAGGAGGTTCAAGAAGCAACCAGTGACCCTTAAAAAGTTGTCAGGCATTTTCCCCAGCCAATTTGAGACAAACAATGGGAATTTTCAAAACAATTGCAGTGACATCTACACTTTTCATGGTAAGTTCCAAAAAACAGTGTCTTTTGAACAAAACTTCAATTCTTTCCATTGGATGCTTTCAGGTGGTGTGTTTCCCTTCAGCCAAATCCTGTGAAGAGGTAGGAGGCAAGTTGGTGTGCCTTGATGTGTGCAATGTCAAGAAGCCTGGGCAGTATGAGTTCACAGTGGATTTCCAAGGCAGCAGGCTGGATCTCTCTTGTGTGGCCTACAAAGGTCTTAAGGTTGGTTCAGTTTCCTTTCCTTCTTTCTTTCTGAAACACAAAAGTGTAGCATAATCAGCATATACCATATTTTTCAGAAAGTGAAGCTATTCAAGAGGACATTTTGCAGAGGGAGATCAAATGGCATGGAGGAGATTGTGGAACCCTGGGATTACTGCTTCTTCAAATATGAAAGTGAGTATTCCCTTTTTTGAGTTCTTTTGAATTTCAAGAATAGTTTAACAGTTGTATTGGATTTTTTTTTTAGGAAAAACAACAGAAAAAGTGATCGTGGAGGAGGTAGCTGACAAGGAAGCTATTCAAGAAAATGTCTTGGAGAAGGAAGAAAGGACAACTCTGTCTTCATCAAACTTCACCAAAGAGGCCAAAATCAGGACAACTTCTCCTCATCCTGCTTCCTCCACAATTTCAATGCCATCATCTGTGTCTTCAACTTCTCCCATGCCAGTACCTCAGTCAACCTTGGCATCATGGCTTCCGACACGCGTGGCTCCCAATTATCGGGGTCACTGTCACGCCGTTTCCGAGCATCAGTGTGCCATCGCCAACACCTTTGCCGACTTCCTTCATTGCGGCTACAGTAACAAAAGTGACTCCTTCCTTGGCCACTATTCAACCCTTAATATCTTCTTTTCGTAAGTTGCATGCCTTACTGCTTTTTTGGCTTTTTTGGCTTCATTTTCTCTGTTCCCAGGTCCGGCCAGAACAATTGAGTGTAGCGGAGGTCTTTGCGCGTCTGGGTTGGCCGCTCCTTTGTGCCTGGATGCTGAGGAGACAGAATTTTAGGGCTCTTCCTCCAGGGGTTGTTCCTCCAGGGCCAACTCAGGATAACGTTAGCCTAGACAGTTTCCATACTGTGGCTATTGTGTAGTGCGCGCGTATTTATGTTGTCTTTTTGATGCGCGATAGAGATATTGTTGTAGTTAGGGGGACTATAATAGAATGTTGTCCTCCAATCTCTTGTTTTTCACTTTTTTGTTTTGTTTGTCCACAGCTCGTCGTCTTCAGCATCATCATCAGCATCATTCTATTTTTTCTTCTGGGCAGGTGTAAACCTTTTCTCTAGTCAAGGCAAACGAACATCATTAGATAAAATATAAAAGAGTAAATCCAATGATCCCTAAGACAGAAGCAGATGCTAACAGAATAAACAACACAATCAGGAAGATATATATATATATAGAAAATACGACTTGCACAAGACCTTCAAGAATGCATAAGGATAGCAACTGGACCATTGAAGGTTTTTGCTGTTCATTTGATTGCCATTAAACCAGTGGTGGCATTAATTTGCAATCTGGGGTACTGAGGGACAGACGGCGCATTTCTAGAAGGGACCAATTCAATATTTGTGCCCTCCAGTAAGTTCAGATTCCTCCTGCGTCGTCTTAGAATCACATATCGAATTTTGGCAAAACACAAATAAGCTATA
The DNA here is from genome assembly GCA_905338405.1 of Notodromas monacha. Classification (NCBI taxonomy): domain Eukaryota; kingdom Metazoa; phylum Arthropoda; class Ostracoda; order Podocopida; family Cyprididae; genus Notodromas; species Notodromas monacha. Next base: position 2,134 of record CAJPEX010000711.1, read on the forward strand.
CTCAATAAAATGATTGACAGAAGTACTACAGAAACAATTAGATATATGTAACCATAATCTCTAAAATGCAACTGTAAATCGCTAATGTCTTCTGCCACACTACTTCTGGGTTTGAATGCTGGAATTTCTTCCACAGCATTAATTTCTACATTTTCCAATTTTGGTAAAATATCTTGAAATGGTCCATTGACCAATGTGTATCTGCAGTTCTGATTAAATTTAATAATTCCAGAGTATGGCAATTCGTATGAATTTTCCGACGCAGGTGTTTCTTTGTTAGGACTTTCAGCACAATATTGAGTAATTCTCCCTTTATCCGTATCTATATATGCAAATTCATCCTTGTCTAACTGGATCACCATGTTCTCGGGCATCTCCACTAACTGCATTTTGCAGGCCACTTGTATTAGTTCATCGTTTGCACCTTCTTGTATTTTCTTGATGCAAAGACTGGCGGGGCATACAGGGAGATGTCCTGCGTGGCAAATCTGGCAACCAGATTGACCTATCCTTTGTAGACATTGAGGTATTTCGGACCCGTAAGCTGCATAATAGTTGTCACCTCTTTTCAGTAGGAAAGGATTCTTAATTTCCATCTGCATCCATTTAGGTGAACCAAGGTACGTTTCTCTAGCAACTGGGATGGCATGAATTCTGGACACGTACACAACCTCATCAGGGGCTACCACTGGGACAATGGTCATGGTTCTAAATTCACAAACACTTTTCTCGTTTTTGATATTATCACAAGTGAATGATCCCACAGTTACCGGGTTGGATTTGATCATTTCAAATAAATCGAGAGCAGTTACTTTTGTCTTGGCATATCTCGGTTCTGTAGTTAGAATTGCTTCCAATACAGATTCAACAACATGAATATCATAAAGGTGAATCGGAAAGACAAACTGTTTGATTTTTTCAAGATCATCTTGCAAGGATTCTGCCAATGTATTGAGATGAGCCAATTCAGACCCTAGGAGCAAAGACTTCATCCAGAATTCGTTTTCGCTCTTGTTGGTTGTTTTAATGTCTGCGAGCAAAGAATCGAAAATGGTTTTTAATTCATAATTGTCAAACGCAACTAAAGCTGAAAGTTTTACATAGGCTCGTTTGTCTGCTACTTGCAATTTTGTGATAGGTGAAATTCCTCTTTGAACTATCGGTAAAAGATTGACATAAGGAACTTCCCATCCGATATTTGTAGGTACATTCACGAATCTCAATGACAAATTTTCAAGAGTCACATCGATGATCTTAGTTTTGTGAATTAAGAGGTCCATGGCTATTTTAGCTGGGGCACTTAGTGTTAAATCACCTTCTTCCACAGCATTGTTGGTTTCCGTAGCAAATGCTTTTACCTCCTTTCGGATGTTTTCTACTAGATGATAAAATTTTCCAACGTTAATCACAGATTCCATGGTCCAAAACGTGGTTGGGATGCACATCTGGCTCATATCTTCGATTTTGAGGCCTACGTTCCCGGGGAAAGTCCTAATAGGGGAGATTTTGTCTAATCTATTACTATTTGATATAATTCTCCTATCTTTGGTCACTTCCTCTATTAATAACAAAAGGCTTACGGGATAGAAGATGAAGCACAAGAAAATAGTTTGCGTTTTCACCATGTTGCTAGAACCGCGTCGTTTGGTCGACTGGCATTGTGCATGGCAACTAGTACTTATCTGGTACTGATGATGCTCTTTCCCTTGTCTGTCCATGCGTGCATTTGGGTATGATGTTATCTGCGTCTATTCCTCTTAGCATGCGCGGCTTTGGTTCTTTTCCTTCTAGTTTTTGCTTGGCAGCTTCCTTTTTTTGTTCTTTCTTCTTTTGACTTTTGGACTTGCTGGAAGCTTGCGGTATTGCAGAAGCACCACGCTCTGGTGTCTGCAATAGCGGCATCTGCGACCTTCTAGGAGTGCTGGCTGACTCGGGCGGAGCTAGAACGCTGTCCGTCACTGGGGGCAAGGTCGTCTCGTTCCCATGTTCGTCATTCCCTCCATTGTCGTCAGACCCGGAACCAGGAGAGAAAAACTTTCCCAGCTCTGTTGTAACCTCAGAGAGAAAGGATTTGGTTGATTTTCCGCTCCTCGGGGTTCCCAAAATAATCGTTTGATTAGGATCTGCAGCGGAAACAAAGGAATCATTAGCATCATCACCATCATTAGGTTGTTTAGGTTCAGGAGAGTGGGATGGAGTTTCATAAAACATTAAATCTGGGGCTGAGACGTTTAGAGCAATTGTCTCGTTCTTGTCGTCGTCAGTTTCAGCCACTGCTTCATTTTCCTCACTCATTGATTGAGTTTTTTCTCCTTCTCCTCGTTTCGTTGGGATATCCACGATTGGGTTTTCTCCTTGCTGTTCGATTGCTGAGTCAGCATTTTCCTCGGTTCTTCGTGGACTTGTCATCCTGGCTGGCGGGTTGCTACGAGACTGCATGTTTGGGATTATTTTTTCTTCAACTTCGTCAAATTCTTCTATTTCAAGTTCGTTTGGGTTGTCAGAGCTTTCTGGCAATCGGGACTGGTACGGTCGGATGTAACTGGTATGAACAACATCGGTCCATTCTGGGTGCTGGTCATCTCTTATTCGTACGACTACTGGGTTAACAATTTCTAATATCGTATAAGGGCCTTTATACTTAGCACTCCATTTCTTTCCTACAAAAGAAAGTGGATGCTGTTTCAGCCACACCTTATCTCCGACATTATACGTTGTTCCCTTACGATGTACATTTAAGCGTTCCAGATATGAGGCTTGTCCCTTTCGTATGGCTTTTTGTGCCTGTTCTCTGAGGGACTCTAACTTTTCTTTCTTTACCTCATAATATTCTTGAATACTCTGGAACTGCTCCAAGTTTTGTTGACTTGACAGCCAATTTCTACAAAGCAATTCTTGGGGATACCAGTACTCAAATAAGGGGTCTTATGGGCGAATTGCTTGGTTTTCTGGCATTCGGGGCAAGTTCTTACATATGCCGTAACATCTTTTTCAATATTAGGCCATGAAAACTCTTCCCGTATTGCGTATGCTGTTTTATCAATACCGCAATGGCCCATAGATGGCGGGTCATGAAAACTAGAAATGATTTTTTCTCTAAGGGAAGGAGGTACCCAAACACGTTGTCCTTGTGCAGTTTGCTTCATCAGGATTCCGTCCTGTATTTCAAAGTCTGCTCCAAAAGGAATTTTTCCCTTTAGTGAGGCGGTTGCTCTCTGTAAAAGACTTCGAGACACATATGGGGTTAGGTTGGTTTCCAATAAGGTCGGTGACAGATAAGCATTTAGTTTTTTGCTTTTACTGTCTGGCGGGAATCGACTCAACGCGTTGGCATGAGGTATTGATAATCCCTTTTTGTACTCAACCCAATACTCATATTTGTTGAGTTTCATAAACCAGGCTATAGCTTGACGGCTATCACTTTGCCTCTGGCGACTCAAATATGGTATTGCAATGTGATCTGTACGGATCACAAAGGGATGACCCCACAAATATGAACGGAATTGCGATACACCATAATACACGGCCAGCAATTCTCTATCAGTGTTAGGATATCGAGATTCCGCGTCATTAAGGGTTCTACTGGCACATCCAATAAGTACTTCCCTTTTTCCAGGTTTCTGGGTCAAAACCGCGCCAACCGCAATAGCGGAAGCATCCGTGGTTAGTATAAATTCATGGTTGAAATCGGGAAAGGATAGAATAGGTGCGGAAAGTAAGCATTTCTTCAAGCAATCTACAGCCTCTTGCTGGGCCTTTTGCCATTGAAATACGGTGTCCTTTTTGAGCAAAAGGTACAGTGGTTTGGCTTTTAATGCAAAATTTTGAATGTACGATCGGAAGTATCCTACTAAACCCAGAAAAGCTTGTACACCCTTTACATCTACAGGGCTAGGAAAATTTTGGATAGCTTCGATCTTTGTCAGATTTACACGGATCCCAGTTTTGCTGATTAGAAATCCCAGATATTCAATCTGTGTGCGAAACAGCTGACACTTGGAGAACTTGACTTTTAGTCCCGCTTCGTCAAGACGCTGTAGAATGTCAGATAAATGAGTGAAATGTTCGTTGGCAGTTCGTGAATATATAACAATGTTGTCGACGTAAATGTAAGCATAAATTCCCAAGCACCCATCCAGCACTAAATGCATTAACCTTTGAAAAATAGAAGGGCTATTTTTGAGTACCATAGGAAAACGAATGAATTCGTAATGTCCCATGGGCGTCAAAAACGCCGTTTTCCATCTTTCCTCTTCACGAATCTTTATATTGTAAAACCCGTGAAGGAGGTCAAGAGCTGTGAAGTATTTAGCATTTCCCAATTCCTCGAAAATTTGGTTAATTCTGGGTAAGGGATGCGCGTCCGTAATGACATGGTTGTTCAAACGCCTGAAATCTACAACCATCCGCCACCCACCATCCTTTTTCTTCACCATGAGTGTAGGACTGTTGTAGGGGGATTTCGAAGGTTGAACTATTTCATGCTCGAGCAGATCTTCCACAAATTCATTTACCTTTGGCCTCATTCCGTGAGGAAGAGGATATTGTCTCGTAAAGATAGGTTTTTCAGTATCCAAAGGTATGTCTGCTTTGTACAATGGGCATAACCCCAGATGGTCGGATTTCTTTGCAAGGACATTTTTGTATTTCTGTAGGAGACTACGTAATGGTTGTGTCAAATTCTCAGGGCATTCCAAAAGTTTGATGTTCTCATCTATTAACTGTATCAGGTTCTTTTCTTCTAACTTTCCGTGTAGTCGTTCTAATTTTTCCTTGTCCAAAGATTTAGGAGAAATTTCCTTAGTTGCTAGGACTACTGGGGGTTTCCCTGTCAATTCTAGAACATCAATAATCTCTCCAAAAGTAGCTATGGCCAAGGTGTGCTGAGGCAATATGTCAACGTCCTCATCACCTACATTGAGACACAAGACAGGATAAGCTCCCTTGTGTTTTCTAGAAATGCTTCAAGCCACTATCAGGTGGCCGCAAAGACCGTTCGCCACATACAACGTACGTGAGCCGACCTTCTCAGCCGATTTTTCCGATAGCTTTGAAAAGAGAAGTTTTTGTGACTTCCTTGGAATTTTCACGGATTCTACTGGATATAACCGGAATGGGTCTGTTTCTTCTAGATTGCAAATACGAGAACATTTTACTTTTCGTCTCTGAGCTGTTTCTGTTAAAAATGACACTCGCATCTCGTTTAGGTGTACACACCTTTCTCCATACAAAAGTTTGGCATGTAATACTTTTAAAACATCCGAGCCAAGAATTCCTTCAAATTTGTGTCCATGCATTGGGAATATTACGAATCGCGCTTGTGTTAGAAAGAGGTTGTTACTATACAATGATATATACAGCACTCCGTTAACCGGCATATCTCTACCCTCTATTGTGGCAATAGAAATATTAGAGGCTAACGGGGTGACTTCCAATTTTAGGGTATCGGGTGAAAGAAGAGAAATTTCCGAACCTGAATCCAGAAGGAATTTTGCAGGATAGCGTGTGGCATCAGTGGCTAGGAGGATGACCGGTAACTTTGTGCTGGTAGCGGTTGAAGTCCCGGTCAGTACTCGTTTCCCGAATACTGACTCGCAGGCTCGTCGATGTAGCCTTCGGGTAACAGTTCTTCTTCCTCTTCTTCCTCTTCTGCATTTTTGTTGTAATCTTCGCCTTCCTCTACGAAATTTACCAAACGTTGCCCAGCACCGCGTCCTTGTCCACGTGTATTTCTTCGCGAATTTCCACGATAGGAGGAGCGCCCTCTCTGAGTGTTCGCAAATTTCGGCACGCGGCCTTCCCTTTCAGGGGCCAGGTACACTAATTTTTGCATTGTAGGCTTTGTCGCTGCCTTGCTCTGTGCGCGGCACTCACTTCAAAAGTGACCTTTTTGGCCACAATTATAGCAAGTGGTCGCAGATCGAATATCCGGCATCGCGTTTCCACCATACGCACTTGGAGGGGTTTTGGGACGCAATTGGGAAAAATGGTGTAGGGCAGAAGATCAAGAGGAATCTAAATCCCTCTCTCGATCCTCCACAGAGATCGCAAATTTCAGGGCGGTCTCAAAATCGTCAAAGGTAATTCGTATAGCACTGGCGATTTTGGGAACAAGCCCGTCCATAAAAGTTGAGAGAAGGAATCCGTCTAGAAAGTCCTGTTTACCTTTATACTCCCAGCATTCTTTTACATAAAAAGGATTTGGCAGGAGGGCAGCAGGTTGGTTTTCCCGACGAATTACCTTTAAATTGCCTGGGGCGTCGCCTAGGAGAAACTTACCAGCTTGTCTGACTCTAGCCCCAAAAGTCTGGACCTGCTCACCGGGAGCCTGTCTCATCCTCTTGAGGTCCTTCATCAGATTTGTGAGCACTCGCCTCCCAAACATATCCTGCAACATCTTCACTATTACTCTGTAATGGGCTGAAGTGAGCCCTTGGATAGATGTTACATAAATCTGTGCTTCGCCCCTAAGCTTACACAACAAATTGGACCGGATGCTCTCGTCCGAATAAATGCCGTCATACAGGGCACTTTGAAAAGTAGCCCACCACTCCTGCCAATTCAGGGGACCACTCCCATCGAAATACGGAATTTGATTCATCGCAATTGAGGCCTGTTGAGTACTTACGCTAGGCAATCTGGACTTCTTTAAATGCTCAACATTGTAGAAAACTACTTTGTCCGCGCTAGGCTCTGTAATTTGGTCAAGACTTAATTCATTTGCCACCAGAGCCTGTCTGATACCCATACCATTGGCAAAATTGCGCTTTTTAATTTTCAACTCTTCCTTCAGCTGTTTTGAAAACAACAATAGTTGGGAGTTGTCGATTGCCTTCTCGTGGAGACTTATCTCCATTAGATTAGGTTCGAGGACCTCCAAGATTGTTGTTAAGGTCGCCAACGAACCGTCAGCTGCTTTAATATCTTCAATTCTTTTTCTAAGCGCATCCTTCACCTCTTGGGCAGGACCAGGGTTGGCATTAAGCTGACCTTCGAGTTGCTCTACTTCTTTTTCTAATTCCTTCTTTCGCGTAGCAGCAACTTTGGCCTGCTCTTTGGGATTCATTTCAAAGAGTTTCCTATCCACGACAGCATTCACATCTAACACTCGCGACATATCAAGCGATGAGACGTTCGCGGCGGTGCCAGATGCCATAGCAGAAATTTCCCTACATTCACTGCTAACTTCACTTTTTCACAGACGCCGTATTCAAAGGTACTTTTTTCGCGTGTACCTGCGGAGGTCTGGAGCACTTAGTCTTCTACTATTTTTCTTCAAAGCACTTGTTTAGCCTTTCAACTTTTGCTGTAAGCACTCACCCGGGGCAAAAAGGAAATCTCGGCTGCGCCAAATTATGTTATCCTTATTGGGGAAAGATCAATAAGAGACACTATCGCAGTTAACAAGAACGTCTTCTTCTACACGCAATTAATCTGATAAAGATTCTTACTTTCCAAGAACAACTTTTTCGTCGAGAAGATTTCTTTTCCTGTAGCCCAAGTTTCCAAGTGACGATAGACTTCTCGTTATAAAGACGTGAATACGTATATTTCTTTGTTACTTCAACAAACGCCAGACCAACAATGAATACCAGATATACACTTCGCGGATCTTAAATAGATTCAGAATAAGCCAGACATGCATGATGCAATTCAGTCTGGTAAACAGAAATGGGGATGGGGAATGACAGTAAACCAGACACTGTAAAAGTACGCTTCATTACCTCCTCAGATTCGGATCTGAGTTGCCAAGCAGAAAGTATTATTACGTTTTGGGACGTACAGAAAGGAAAGATAGGAAGCGTCATTTTAAACCTGTCTTAGGACACTCATATTAATAATTGATGACAATGTGTGTGTGTGTGTGTGTGTGTGTGTGTGTGTGTGTGTGTGTGTGTGTGTGTGTGTGTGTGTGTGTGTCATTACTACTTGGGATGCGGTACGTTTCAGAGCGTCCCATTACCACATGGGATGTGGTTTGTTTCAGAGCATCCCATTACCACATGGGATGCGGTATGTTTTAGAGCGTCCTATTACCACATGGAGTGCAGTACATTTAAGAGCATCCCATTACCATATGGAATGCGGTATATTTCAGAGCGTCCCATTAACAAATTGAATGCGGTACATTTAAGAGCGTCCCATTACCACATGGGATGTGGTATGTTTCAGAGCGTCCCATTACCACATAGTATGTGGTACGTTTCAGAGCGTGTAACCCAGTTTTTTTTTATGTATGCTCTCTCTCACAACTTTATTTCATGCTAAACCAACAATACAATACGTCTTACTTATCATTAAATCGCATTCATTAATGCCAAATGTTTAATTTTACTTGCAAATTACAGGTCTTTCATGCGTCATTTCAAAACTTGTCAACTCACACGTTTTTAACGTGTAACAATGAAACGCGAAACTTTTTGCGTAACAAGTGTTCCATTCACAACATGTTACAATTCCTGTTTTTATACTGAAGTGCTCAGCACCACTTTTCACCCGTCCAAATTCATGGCCTACTCACATGTTTTTTAGGCGTTTTGAAATGCGGTTTTGTTTTCCCGGTTTAAGTAAAGGCTCCCAAGTGAAGAACTATTTCAGGTGATGCCCCACAACTGGTGCACACCAGAGTCATAACCAGTGAACATGGGCTATTAAAAGTGTGCACCCTTTGTCAAATAAATTTTGCTGCTATTCCAGGGCTAAATTTGGTGCACAAGTGTGGCTTGACTGAAGAGGCACAGAAGTGCACCAACCTTGGTGTGACTTCTTTCAGGGCCAGATTAAGGTGGGTGCTATTGATGCTNGTGTGTGTGTGTGTGTGTGTGTGTGTGTGTGTGTGTGTGTGTGTCCCATTACTACTTGGGATGCGGTACATTTCAGAGCGTCCCATTACCAGATGGGATGTTGTATGTTTCAGAGCATCCCATTACCACATGTGATGCGGTATGTTTCACAGCATCCTATTACCACATGGAATGCGGTACGTTTCAGAGCATCCCATTACCACATGGAATGCGGTACATTTCAGAGCGTTGCATTAACAAATTGAATGCGGTACATTTCAGAGCGTCACATTACCACATGGGATGTGGTACGTTTCAGAGCGTCCCATTACCACATAGTATGCTGTCTGTTTCAGAGCGTGTAACCCAGTTTTTTTTTTATGTAAGCTCTCTCTCACAACTTTATTTCATGCTACACCAACAATACAATACGTCTTACTTATCATTAAATTGCATTCATCAATGCCAAATGTTTAATTTTACTTGCAAATTACATGTCTTTCACGCATCATTTCAAAACTCTTCAACTCACACGTTTTCAACGTGTAACAATGAAACGCGCAACTTTTTGCGTAACAAGCGTTCCATTCACAACATGTTACAATTCCTGTTTTTATACTGGAGTGCTGAGCACAACTTTTCAGGCGTCCAAATTCATGGCCTACTCACATGTTTTTTACGCGTTTTGAAACGCAGTTTTGTTTTCCTGGGTTAAGTAAAGGCTCCCAAGTGAAGAACTATTTCAGGTGATGCCCCACAACTGGTGCACACCAGAGTCATAACCAGTGAACATGGGCTATTAAAAGTGTGCACCCCCTGTCAAATAAATTTTGCTGCTATTCCAGGGCTAAATTTGGTGCTCAAGTGTGGCTTGACTGAAGAGGCACAGAAGTGCACCAACCTTGGTGTGACTTCTTTCAGGGCCAGATTAAGGTGGGTGCTATTGATGCTGCAGCATTAGGCCCACAGGAAATAAAGGCCCCTGGAGAATTTGAAAAAAATTTCTCAATTTGGAATATCCAAATTTTTTTTTATTATGAAAATCTGGCAAAAACAGGAAAGAGGCAAAAGTTTTCATGATGAAAAAAATGAGGCACCAATAAATCAATTTCAGCACCTGGCACATATAAAAACCATTGAAGAGGAAACCAGAGGTAGGACATGAAAATCAGTTGAGAGCCCACAATCATTTCTGCATAGAAACAGGAAATCATGGCCAATATGGCCAGAAACAGGAAGATGCAGTGACAAGGAATCATAGCCAGGAGAAAATTCAATCAAAGATTTCATTTCCAACCATACCACGCTGCTTGACAGGATAAAATTTTCACTGCTGTTCCCACTCAAAAAGACTTTGGTGGCCTCAACATTTTTCTGAAATGATTTCTTGCTGGTGTTCAAAAAATTATGCTTTTTTATTGCAAAGGAGAATTAGGCCCATTTTTTGTGCAGCATCAGGCCAAAATGTGGTTTAATCCATCCCTGACTTCTTTGTATCACAAGAGTAATTATGCTTTTTTATTGCAAAGGAGAATTAGGCCCATTTTTTGTGCAGCATCAGGCCAAAATGTGGTTTAATGCATCCCTGACTTCTTTGTATCACAAGAGTAGTCCTGAGTAACCTTGGTGTTGCTATCTGATATTAGAAGTGTAACCAAGAATATCTCAGATGTGCACCTCCAGTGCAAGGCCAAAATGTGGTTTAATCCATCCCTGACTTCTTTGTATCACAAGAGTAGTCCTGAGTAACCTTGGTGTTGCTATCTGATATTAGAAGTGTAACCAAGAATATCTCAGATGTGCACCTCCAGTGCAACTCTTGTGCTGATGTTTTAACCCTGGTGTAACTTCTTCAAATCTACAATAGGACTGCTGTATCCATGAGTAACCCTGGATTACAATAATTGAAGGAAATTTAAATTTTGTTGTACATTGTATTCATGTGGATAAATGAAGCACAGAAATGGAATTTTGAAAATTTTTGTGGGGAAATTCAAAATAGTATCTCCATTTGCTTCTTATTCCTGGGGCATAATCTGCAATGTAGGATGAAACCTAACTGCTTGGGGAGGGTGTTCCTATGTGTGTGTGTGTGTTATTTAAAAAAATATTTTTTTCATATAATTTTTTAAAACTATGTGTGTGTGTGTGTGTGTTGTTATCCTTATTGGGGAAAGATCAATAAGAGACACTATCGCAGTTAAGAAGAACGTCTTCTTCTACACGCGATTAATCTGATAAAGATTCTTACTTTCCAAGAACAACTTTTTTGTCGAGAAGATTTCTTTTCCTGTAGCCCAAGTTTCCAAGTGAAGATAGACTTCTTGTTATAAAGACGTGAATACGTATATTTCTCTGTTACTTCAACAAACGCCAGACTGACAATGAATACCAGATATACACTTTGCGGATCTTAAATAGATTCAGAATAAGCCAGACATGCATGATGCAATTCAGTCTGGAAAACAGAAATGGGGACGGGGAATGACCGTAAACCAGAAACTGTAAAAGTACGCCTCATGACCTCCTCAGATTCGGATCTGAGTTGCCAAGCAGAAAGTATTATTACGTTTTGGGACGTACAAAAAGGAAAGATAGGAAGCGTCATTTCAAACCTGTCATAGGACACTCATATTAATAATTGATGACAAACTCACCCCTGACAAATTTGAGAAAAGTTCCACTCTTTTCAAGTTCAAAAGTCAAGTGAAAATGTTTCCAAAGAAAAGTGCATTGCCAAGTGAACTCAAAAATATCGATGGTCAGGAATATTTTGACAAGCCTGGGCATTGATTCCCATATGGCCATCAATTTCCAGCAAAATTCTGCATCAGGAAAGATATTTAGCCTTCCACATATTTTGTGGGGCACCCTGTGCTCCAGAATTCACACAGATGCTGGGAGTTCATCCAGGTCTCTGAGAACTGGAATGTGGCAAAAGTCACACACTGGAATGGAAACAAGTTCCCAAAACTGGATCTATGCCTTCCTGAGACATGATTGAGAGCAAATTGGCTCATTTTAGTCTCATTTCTGGAAGGGTCAACATCTCTTCAGGTGAGAACTTTGTGAAAGTTTTTTGAGTGTTTCTGTTCTAGGTTTAGTTTGTGACTGCTCCCTGATTGATATAACAAGTTTTAACCAATTTCTAGGAGTTTTTGTGCTTCTGAAAAAAGAAAAACGGCGGCGTCGTACGAGACGACAATTCTAAAAAGATCTACGCGGTGCCTGGAATTCGAAACTTTCCAACACTAGGAAGGTTCTGGGAGTGACCAGTGGTCAGCACAAGGGTACAGACATCATTCTTAACCAATTCGAGCAAACAATGGGAATTTTCAACATCATTGCAGTGACATCTACCCTTTTCATGGTAAGTGCTCTCAAAAGGAAGTTTCAAACACAGCTGTTGATGACATTAAATTTTTTTTAGGTGTTGTCCCTGCATCAGGCTGAAAGCTGTGAAGAAGTTGGAGGGAGGCTGGTGTGCATAGATGCCTGTGATGTTAAAAAACCAGGGCTCTATGACTTTTCCATTGATTTTCAAGGATCCAAGTTGGATTTGTCCTGTGTGGCCTACAAGGGCCTAAAGGTTGGTTGTGTTCCTTTTCCTTTCAATCTGAAAAATGTGAACAGAATAATCAGTTCCTTGAAATTCCTTCAGAAAGTCAAGTTGTTCAAGAGGACTTTTTGCAGAGGCAGGTCAACTGGTATGGAAGGAGTCATTGATCCTTGGGACTTCTGCTTCTTCAAACAAGGAAGTGAGTACCTTTTAGTTTCCTTTCTCCTCTTTTGATTTTAAGAACAGAATAACAGAATTGTCAATTTTTCAGAAAAACCAGAAATGGACAAGACAGTCATGGGAGTTACCAAGGAAGAGGCTCTCCAACACAATTCTCTGGACTCTCAACCTGAAATGAAAATGGAAGTGTCAACATCCACTGAGGATCCTCTCCAGGCCATCAGTGTGCACAATGTCACTCTGTTTCCTACAGCTGCTGCACCAGAGCAGAGCCTGTCTTCACCTTTGGCGCCTTGGATTTTATCGAGGACTTCTGCGGCTCCCAGGGTCACAGGAACAGTTCCATCAGCTGGCTTGGGTTCCTTTCTTACGACTGTACTTCCAGCTGATATTCCGAACGTGACCTCTACTCCGTTCGTGACTTTTCCTCCACCGATTGGGTCAACAAAGTCAACCTTGGGTGAAATCCCTCAAGTTGTTGATGCAATGGGTGGTTGGATTCCATTGGGACCCACCATGGCACCTATTCCAAAAACTACAGAGATAGACAATTTTTCCAAGGTCATGAATGACTTGGGTAATGTTTCTCGAGTTAACATCTCTGCCGAGTTTGCGGATGGTACCATTGTTCATGCTGTGGTTCCTTCTTGGCTTTTACAAGCCTTAATTTGGTTGGTTGGTGTCCTGGGCATAACTTCACCAATTGCCTTTGGAATTTTCTGTTGCTGCCAACGGGTTAAGGTTAAGGTGTGTAGTTTTAGTACTTACCTTAGTACTCCGATTTTAAACCTTGGTTTTTGGGTTTGTCTGCTTGCTTCTGCCTGCTTTTGATTAAAAGAAGGATGAAAAGTCGAAAGAAAAAGGCCATAAACATAATAAAAGGGAATCTTGGTCATTTCCAAACCCTTCTTTTGAGGAGGAAATTGAGATGGCCGAATTACCTTCACTGGCCACTATTCGACCTTTAATGGCTTCTTTCCGTAAGTTCTGCATGACCGGCGTTGCTTCTGCTTTTTGTTGCATCTTTTTGTTCTTTCAGCAGGTCCGACCAGAACAATTGAGTGCAGCGGAGGTCTTTGCGCGTCTGGGCTGGCCTCTCCTGTGTGCTTGGATGCTGAGGAGACTGAATTCTAGTCCTCCACCAATTCCTGGGGCTGTTCAATCCAGCATCAATAATGATAATATCAGCCTGGACAGTTTTCATACTGTGGCTGTAGTGTAGAGGCGCACGATATTTTATGTTGTTGATGCGTGTGTAGAGAAAGTTATAAGTAGGAGGACTTCAATAAAGATATTGTCCTCTGATTTTTTGCATTTTTACTGTTTTTTGTTTTGTTCTCTCCACAGTTCTCTACAGTATCATCTTCATCAGCATCCAGCTCTTCAGTTACCTTTTTCTCTTCTGCAGGTGTAAAAGCTTCAATCTTCTCTCGCATAACATATAAAGACAGATAAATTGACATCAACCAGCAGACATAACATACACAGGTGTAAACACAAACCAAATATGACAGCCACATTTATTGTAAGTAAGGCTAGACATATACAACAACCTGCATGCTCCATGGATGTTACTTGATGGCCATGAGTCCAGTAGTTGCGTTAATTTGCAACCTCGGATATTGTGGGATGGAAGGTGCATTTCTAGCGGGGACTAATTCAATATTTGTGCCTTCCAGTAAGTTCAGATTTCTCCTGCGTTGTCTTAAAATTACATATCGGATTTTGGCGAAACACAAGTAAGCTATACTCAATAAAATGATAGACAAAAGTACTACAGATACAATTAGATATATGTAGCCATAATCTCTAAAATGTAACTGTAAATCACTAATGTCCTCTGCCACACTACTTTGAGGTTTGAATGCCGGAATTTCTTCCACCGCATTAATTTCTACGTTTTCTAATTTTGGTAAAATGTCTTGGAATGGTCCATTGACCAGGGTGTATCGGCAGTTCTGATTAAATTTGATAATTCTGGAGTATGGCAATTCGTACGAATTTTCTGACGCAGGTGTTTCTTTGTTAGGGCTCTCAGCACAATATTGAGTAATTCTCCCCTTATCCGTATCTATATATGCAAACTCATCCTTATCTAACTGGATCACCATATTTTCGGGCATCTCCACTAACTGCATTTTACAGGCCACTTGTATCAATTCGTCATTTGCACCTTCTTGTATTTGTTTGATACAAAGACTAGCGGGGCGTACGGGAAGATGTCCTGCGTGACAAATCTGACAGCCTGATTGACCTATCCTTGGTAGACACTGAGGTATCTCTGACCCATAGGCTGCATAATAGTTGTCACCTCTTTTCAACAGGAATGGATGTTTAATCTCCGTCTGCATCCATTTGGGTGAACCCAGGTACGTTTCTCTAGCAACAGGGATAGCATGAATTCTGGACATGTACACAACCTCGTCGGGGGCTACCACTGGGACAATGGTCATGGTTCTGAATTCACAAATACCTGTCTGATTTTTGATATTTTCGCAAGTGAATGATCCCAAAGTCACCGGGTTGGATTTAATCATTTCAAATGAATTGAGAGCAGTTACTTTTGTCTTGGCATATCTTGGTTCTGTAGCTAGAATTTCTTCCAACACAGATTCAACAACATGAATGTCATGAAGATGAATTGGAAAGACAAACTGTTTGATTTTTTCAAGATCATCTTGTAAGGTTTCTGCTAACGTATTGAGATGAGCCAATTCAGACCCTAGAAGCAGAGACTTCATCCAAAACTCGTTTTCGCTCTTGTTGGTGGATTTAATATATGCGAGTAAAGAGTCGAAAATGGGTTTTAATTCATATTCGTCAAATGCGACTAAAGCTGAAGGTTTTACAAAGGCTTGTTTGTCTGCTATTTGCAATTTTGTGATAGGTGCAATTCCTCTTTGGACTATTGGTAAAAGATTGACATAAGGAACTTCCCGTCCGACATTTGTAGGTACATTCACAAATCGTGATGACAAATTTTCAAGGGTCACATCTATGATTTTAGTTTTGTGAATTAAGAGGTCCATGGCTATTTTTGCTGGGGCAATAAGTGTTAAATCACCTGCTTCCACGGCATTGTTGGTTTCCGTAGCAAACGCTTTTACCTCTTTTCGGATATTTTCTACTAGGTGGTAAAATTTTCCAACGTTAATCACAGATTCCATAGTCCAAAACGTGGTTGGAATGCACATCTGGTTCATATCTTCGATAGTAACTCCTACGTTCCCGGGAAAAGTCCTAATAGGGGAGATTTTGTCTAATCTATTGCTATTCGATATAATTCCCCTATCTTTGGTCACTTCCTCTATTAATAACGAAAGGCTTACTGGACAGAAGATATAGCATAAGAAAATGGTTCGCATCGTCACCATGTTGCCAGGATCGCGTTGTTTGGTCAACTGACTGTGCACATGGCAACTAGTACTTATCTTGTACTGACGATGCTCTTTCCCTTGTCTGTCCACGCGTGCGTTTGGGTATGATGTTATCTGCGTCTATTCTGCTTAGCACGCGAGGCTTTGGTTCTTTTCCTTCCAGTTTTCGTTTAGCAGCTTCCTTTTTTCGTTCTTTCTTCTTTTGACTTTTGGACTTGCTAGAAACCTGCTGCTGTATTGCGGAAGCACCTCGCTCTGGAGTCTGCATTAGTAGCATCTGTGACCTTCTTGGAGTGCTGGTTGACTCGGGCGGAGCTAGAATGCTGTCCATTACGGGGGGCAAGGTCGTCTCGCTCCCATATGTTCGTCATTCCCTCCATTGTCGTTGGACCCGGAACCAGGAGAGAAAAACTTTCCCAACTCTGTTGTAACTTCAGAGAGAAAGGATTTGTTTGATTTTCCGCTCCTGGGTGTTCCCGAAAGAATCGTTTGATTAGGATCTGTAGTGGAAACAAAGGAATCATTAGCATCGTCACTATCATTAATTTGTTTAGGTTCAGGAGAGTGAGATGGAGTTTCATAAAACATTAAATCTGGGGCTGAGACGTTTAGAGCAATTGTCTCATTCTTTTCGTCATCAGTTTCAGCCACTGTTTCATTTTCCTCCCTCATCAACTGAGTTTCCTCTCCTTCTCCTTGTTCCTTTGGGGCATCCATGATTGGGATTTCTGCTTGTTGCTTACTCGCTGAGTCAGCATTCTCCTCGGTTTTGCTTGGACTTGCCATCCTGCCTGGTAGTTTGCTACGAGACTGAGTGTTTGGGATTATCTTTTCTTCAATTTTGTCGAACTCTTCTATTTCGAGTTCGTTTGGGTTTTCAGAGCTTTCTGGCAATCGGGACTGGTACGGTCCGACGTAACTGGTATGAACAACATCAGTCCATTCTGGGTGCTGATCGTCTTTTATTCGTACAACTACTGGGTTAACAATTACTAAGATCGTATAAGGGCCTTTATACTTGGCACTCCATTTCTTTCCTACAAAAGAGAGTGGATGCTGTTTTAGCCACACCTTATCTCCGACATTATACGTTGTTCCCTTACGATGTACATTTAGGCGTTCCAGATATGAGGCCTGTCCCTTCCTTATGGCTTTCTGTGCCTGTTCCCTTAGGGACTCTAGTTTTTCTTTCTTTACCTCATAATACTCTTGTATACTCTGAAACTGCTCCAAGTTTTGTTGACTTGATAGCCAATTTCTTCTTGGTTTCATTCCAGTTACAATCTCAAAAGGGGACGCTTGTAATGCTTCATGTTTCAAACTATTATGCACCCATGCTGCTAATTTCAATAGTTCATCCCAGGTACTCCGATTGTCGGGATCTAAATATAAGGCTAGGTATTTGTGGAGTTCTATATGGGATCGTTCGTTTTGTCCATTGCCTTGGGGTTGATATGCAGTGGTCGTATTAGCGCAGGCACCCAAGAAACTGGCCATATCCCGGAACACACTACTTACAAAGTTTGTTCCACGATCAGTCAGAATACGTTTAGGGGCACCAAATAAGCAAACCCAATCGGTCAAGAAAAGTCTTGCCGTTGTTTGGGCAGACGCGTCTTTCATTGCTGAGAAGACAATCCACCGGGATAATCTATCCTGTATGACCAATATATATTGATTTCCTCTTTGGCTGTTTGAGACAGGGCCCACCACGTCTACACTAACATCCTTGAAACAATTCTTGGGGATACCAGTACTCAAATAAGGGGTCTTATGGGCAAATTGCTTGGTTTTCTGACATTCAGGGCAAGTTCTTACATATGCCGTAACATCTTTTTCAATATTAGGCCATGCAAATTCTTCCCGTATTGCGTATGCTGTTTTATCAATACCGCAATGGCCCATAGATGGCGGGTCATGAAAACTAGAAATGATTTTTTCTCTGAGGGAAGGGGGTACCCAAACACGTTGTCCTTGAGCAGTTTGTTTCATTAGGATTCCTTCCTGTATTTCAAAGTCCGCTCCAAAAGGAATTTTTCCCTTTAGTGAGGCTGTTGCTCTCTGTAAAAGACTTTGAGACACATATGGGGTTAGGTTGGTTTCCAATAAGGTCGGTGACAGATAAGCATTCAGTTTTTTGCTTTTACTGTCTGGCAGGAAACAACTCAACGCGTCGGCATGAGGTATTGACAATCCCTTTTTGTACTCAACACGATATTCATATTTGTTGAGTTTCATAAACCAGGCTATAGCTCGACGGCTATCACTCTGTCTCTGGCGACTCAAGTATGGTATCGCAATGTGATCTGTATGGATCACAAATGGATGACCCCATAAGTATGAGCAAAATTGCGATACACCATAATACACAGCTAACAATTCTCTATCAGTGTTAGGGTATCGGGATTCTGCGTCATTAAGAGTTCAACTGGCACATCCAATAAGTACTTCCCTTTTTCCAGGTTTTTGCGTTTAAACCGCGCCAACCGCAATAGCGGAAGCATCCATTGTTAGTATAAATTCATGGTCAAAATCAGGAAAGGATAGAATAGGTGCGGAAAGCAGGCATTTCTTCAGGCAATCTACGGCGTCTTGTTGGGCTTTTTGCCATTGGAATATAGTATCCTTTTTAAGTAAGAGGTACAATGGTTTGGCTTTCAATGCAAAATTTTGAATATACGATCAGAAATATCCTACTAAACCCAGAAAGGCTTGTACACCTTTTACATCTACAGGGATAGGAAAATTTTGGATAGCTTCAATTTTTGTCAGATTTACTCGATTCCCAGTCTCGCTTATTAAAAACCCCAGATATTCTATCTGTGTGCGGAACAGCCGACACTTTGAGAATTTAACTTTCAGTCCCGCTTCGTCAAGACGCTGTAGAATGTCAGATAAATGAGTGAAGTGTTTGTCGGCAGTTCGCGAGTATATAACAATGTCGTCGACGTGAATGTAAGCATATATTCCCAAGCACCCATCTAGTACCAAATGCATTAACCTTTGAAAAATAGAAGGGCTGTTTTTGAGTCCCATAGGTAAACGAATGAATTTGTAATGTCCCATGGGCGTCAAAAACGCCGTCTTCCATCTTTCTTCTTCTTCACGAATCTTTATATTGTAAAACCCGTGAAGGAGGTCGAGAGCTGTAAAGTATTTAGCGTTTCCCAATTCCTCAAAAATCTGGTTAATTCTAGGTAAGGGATGCACGTCTGTAATTACATGGTCGTTCAAGCGCCTGAAATCTACAACCATCCGCCACCCACCATCCTTTTTCTTTACCATAAGAGTGGGACTGTTGTATGGGGATTTTGAAGGTTGAACTATTTCATGCTCAAGCAGATCTTCCACAAATTTGTTTACCTTTGGTCTCATTCCATGAGGAAGAGGATATTGTCTCGTAAAGATAGGTTTTTTGGTATCCAAAGGTATATCTGCTTCATACAATGGGCATAAACCCAGGTGGTCAGATTTCTTTGCAAGGACATTCTTGTATTTCCGGAGGAGATTACGCAATGGTTGTGTCAACTTCTCAGGGCATTCCGAAAGTTTAATGTTCTTGTCTATTAACTGAATCAGATTCTTTTCTTCTAGTTTTCCGTGAAGTCGTTCTAATTTTTCCTTGTCCAAAGATTTTGGAGAAATTTCCTTAGTTGCTAGGACTAATGGGGGTTTCCCAGATAATTCTAGAACATCGATGATCTCTCCTAAAGTAGCTATGGCCAAGGTGTGCTGAGGCGATATATCAACGTCCTCATCACCTACGTTGAGACATAAGACGGGATAAGCTCCCTTGTGCTTTCTAGAAATGCTTCAAGCCACTATCAGGTGGCTGCAAAGACCGTTAGCCACATACAAAGTACGTGAGCCGACTTTCCCAGCCGCTTTTTCTGATAGCTTTGCAAAGAGAAGTTTTTGTGACTTCCTTGGAATTTTCACTGATTCTACTCGATATATAAACGGAATGGTTCTGTTTCTTCTAGATTGCAAATACGAGAACATTTTACTTTTTGTCTCTGTGCTGTTTCTGTCAAGAATGACACACGCATCTCGTTTAGGTGCACGCACTGTTCTCCATACAAAAGTTTTGCATGTAATACTTTTAAAACATCAGAACCAAGAATTCCCTCAAATTCGTGTCCATGCATTGGGAATATTACAAATTGCGCTTGTGTTAGAAAGAGATTGTTACTATACAACGTAATATACAGCACTCCGTTAACCGGCATTTCTCTACCCTCTATGGTGGCAATAGAAATATTAGAGGCTAACGGGGTGACTTCCAATTTTAGGGTATCGGGTGAAAGAAGAGAAATTTCCGAACCTGAATCCAGAAGGAATTTCGCAGGATAGCGTGTGGCATCAGTGGCTAGGAGGATGACAGGTAACTTTGTGCTGGTAGCGGTTGAAGTCCCGGTCAGTACTCGTTTCCCGAATACTGACTCGCAGGCTCGTCGATGTAGCCTTCCGGTAACAGTTCTTCTTCCTCTTCTTCCTCTTCTGCATTTTTGTTGTAATCTTTGCCTTCCTCTACGAAATTTACCAAACGTCGCCCAGCACCGCGTCCTCGTCCACGTGTATTTCCTCGCGAATTTCCACGATAGGAGGAGCGCCCTCTCTGAGTGTTCGCGAATTTCGGCGCGCGGCCTTCCCTTTCAGGGGCCAGGTACACTAATTTTTGCGTTGTAGGCTTTGTCGCTGCCTTGCTCTGTGCACGGCACTCACTTCAAAAGTGACCTTTTTGGCCACAATTATAGCAAGTGGTCGCAGATCGAATATCCGGCATCGCGTTTCCACCATACGCACTTGGAGGGGTTTTGGGACGCAATTGGGAAAGTTGGTGTAGGGCAGAAGATCAAGAGGAATCTAAATCCCTCTCTCGATCCTCCACAGAGATCGCAAATTTCAGGGCGGTCTCAAAATTGTCAAAGGTAATTTGTATAGCACTGGCAATTTTGGGAACGAGCCCGTCCATAAAAGTTGAGAGAAGGAATCCGTCTAGAAAGTCCTGTTTACCTTTATACTCCCAGCATTCTTTTACGTAAAAAGGATTCGGCAGGAGGGCAGCAGGTTGGTTTTCCCGACGAATTACCTTTAAATTGCC
>CAJPEX010000711.1:34976-84759 GCA_905338405.1 Notodromas monacha
GCATAGTGTCCTTGCTGTGACATTGATCAGTTGTTTTAGAGCTCCCCTTATGATATTTAGATACTTTCAAAATGCTGACTGTTATATGTATCCTCACTCTACTACTAATTTGGAATCCTGTGAATTTAATTGCAATTTGATGAATTTGACCTTAAAATACTCCATATCCCTACCATAAACATGTTGCATCACTAACATCATGCCATGTACACCCATTGAAAATCTGCGTACATCCATAATAACTGATTGTCAGACCTGTCGATCTGCCAATTATGGCGGCCTGTCTTATCCATTGCACGCGCTTTTTGTCTGATTCCGGAAACTCCAATAGTGATCAGTCCAGGTTTGTAGGTGCATTGTACAACACTATGCAATGTTTTTGTGGATAGGAACTAGATATTAACCAGAGGTGCACTGTTTCATTTAGGGTTGTGATGGTACAGAATTGCACATCCATGCATGTCAGAGACTGCGCATGCTGGTGGCTTGGGTGGGCACTGAAATAGACTGGTACCTGACTCCAGCAGGGAGCTGCATTTTGTTGCATAGGGAGTTGGGGCCAACACCTAACGTTGGCGCACTGGCAACGCCCTGGCAACTAGCCATGCAGCTCCCAAATTGTTTTCTGGGTATATACTGACCTTCAACCAAAATGCCATTTGTAGAGTTTCCATGCAGCTGACGTGGTAATAATCCGTGTCAAGAATGCATAGAACTAGGCCCGAATTCCTGAAGATCCAACAAGTAATTGCGAGCATCATCAACTCACGGCGAGCATGGAACCCCGTCAGAATAGAGGAGCACACTACCACTTTCCATGGTAGGATTTACTTCAATTTGAACAGCTAGGGGTAGCAGAGCTGTATAAGATAAATTTATCCTGATGGAGAGGAGCCATTGATTTGGTGAGTCCTTATTAGAAGGTTCATTCTCAACAAACACGCAATCTCTGCACAAAGAAACCCCCATCACACGTTGATCATACTGCGAGGTCAGGCTCTTTCAATCCCACCAAGCCACCAGCATGCGCAGTCTCTGACATGCATGGATGTGCAATTCTGTACCATCACAACCCTAAATGAAACAGTGCACCTCTGGTTAATATCTAGTTCCTATCCACAAAAACATTCCATAGTGTACAATGCACTTACAAACCTGGACTCATCACTATAGGAGTTTCCCGAATCGGACAAAAAGCGTGAGTAAGGGATAAGACAGGCCGCCTCAATGGGCAGATCAACAGGTCTGACATTCAGTTAATATGGATGTACGCAGATTTGCAATGGGTGTACATGGCATGATGTTAGTGATGCAACATGTTCATGGTAGGGATATGGAGTATTTTAAGGTCAAATTCATCAAATTGCAATTAAAATCACAGGATTCCAAATTAGTAGTAGAGTGAGGATACATATAACAGTCAGCATTTTGAAAGTATCTAAATATCATAAGGGGAGCTCTAAAACAACTGATCAATGTCACAGCAGGGACACTATGCTTGTATTTTGAAAGCTTTCAAAAGCAAAATAAATGCAGAGAAATGGGAAGGCGTGAGCAGAAAAAAACCCACAATATTGCCGTTCTTATGATGTAATACTAGGGGGATCGTTGGAAACTGCCATTCCAAGTCCCATCCTTCAAATTCTAAATTTGAGAAAACTTAGTATTATCTTAATACAGCAAATGCCTTGAAAACTGGGAAAAAATTGAATATGATAAAAAAAATGTGTTGTGCTTTGAAAACATGACCACGATACTGGTTGGCACTTACAAATCTATTTGTTGCAACCAATACATTTTCTTAGAATGCAATTCTGGAGTTTGAAATTTCACTTCACATAATAAGTTATGCTGGCATTCAGGTTCTGTCACATTAGATATGAATTCACTAGTTTGATAATTACAACAAAGCAGAACAGCTTGGTACAGTAATGCCTCTTTATCTATACATGAAAAACATCAACAACAAACCACAATAGGACATTTCTGACAGGTAATTGTCTTGTTGAATAAAAACTGTGCCCAAAACACAGGGTAGTATTTTTGAAGGCTTTAGTGACAGAATGGGACTCAGGGATGCATGGGCTTGTTGTCTTGGCTCAAGTAGCAGCATTTTCACAAAGCAGGCACTAAATCTGAAACACATATAGCAGAATCCACAAAATATGACAATTAGCCCTAAACAAAAAACGTATTGAAAGAAAAAACCAGATCAGCAAACGCAAAAATATTCAAATTCTTTTCCTTGCTTTTATTCCTTTCTCTTCAATGTTCCTCACAACCTGGCAACAAGACTCCGCAATACAAGAAAAAATGTTGGCAATGAAAAAAAATTTGAAACAAATTCCGCGAATTTGTTCAAAGTTTTGGAAAAATAGACACAGATCAGCCTATGGACACTAAAAAAATACACTGCGCACCATCAACAGTCAAGTCACAATGTTTCATGTCTTCTTGTAACCCTACCACAGTTCATCAAAACAAAAAAAACAGGTTGAGATGGCGCAGCTTCTTCCCTTCAGCACATGTTCAATCAAAAACAAACATTTATCCCCTCTTCTCAAACACCCTGGCTCATCTGAGAAAAAATAATGCTGCACTCTTTCAACTCCATTGTGGAAAACACCCCAGCAAGCACCCATGACCCACATAACTCTTTGCCAATTGGGCAAAAACCAAGAGCAAACTTTGTTGTCCTTTCTATTACAGGACTGAGTTGAGAATAAAAGAACCAAGTTCTTATTCTGGATTAATATTCTTTATACAATATTCTCATCCACATACAAACATTCAATACAAAAATACAAATACACAAACACACAAGTCCAGCTTGCCTTTACTTTGAAGTAGGTTTGAGCTTTGACAGAGTTTCAACTATGGAGTTTACTGTATGGAGCTTGGATGAGATCTCTCTTGAGATTTCACCAAGCTCCCCATAAATTTGGATCGGACGGATCTACCCCCTTTGTTTCCTTTGTTAGTAGCGTTGGGATTATCGCCTTTAGGGCTAGGCACTTTACTTGTTCCATCTTTAACGAGACTCACTTTATATTAACGACTGGTTACACATCAGTGATAATGACCATGCGCAACAAGAACAAGAGAAACGAATATCACTCGAATTTTGTAAAGAGTTGAGCCCAACAGGGTTTCAGGATTGATTGTATTTTAATTACCTGAGGAAGGTTATTGTAACTTGTCATGAGAAGTTGTCAAGACTTCTCATCAAGGAAATTGCAGCGATTATCTTCGCTTTAGCAATTTCCCGTTTCTAGGCTTTCTAAAAGGTTTCTTCTGAAACTATCAAAAAGGGTCTTCTGTAAATTACTGTATTTCTAAGATAACAACTTCAACAAAATGCCTGGGGAAGAAGGGAAAGCTAAAAGCGTAACATCTTCCATGAAAAATAACTGCAACGTCATTCACTACTTACTACCAAGGAATTATTATTTCTTTTTCTTTTTTTTGCTAGTGGGTAAACCAATCTGGCAACTCATCACTATTTCATTTGATCAACTGTCAGATTTATAGCCAAAATCAATATTTCCAATCAGCAGATCAAGTTCATCAGATTAAAGTTCTCCACTGAAGAAACACACTGTTGGAAGTTGGCAACCTTGAGATTTGAATTACTCATGATGATCATTATGTACTCCTTTGCAAATTTAATTTCTGTCCTTGAATGCATGGGAGTTCTTCAGTAGGTAGATGCCTATTCAGTCTTCTTAAAATCACTATTATGCAGTGAACACACTGCTATACTGTGCATACTTAGTTCATTACTAATGAGGCAGATGTCATTTAAATGCCTGGATAGGTTCATTTAGCTCCAATGGCTCCTAAATCCACCAAAATTTCACTCCACAAATCAATCTTTACGAAACAATTAATGCAATTTTATCCAGCATATTTTCTTGAAACTGTCAAAATATAAAGTTGTGAATAATATTCAAAATTTTTGTAATGATCAACAAATAAATGACAAGGTTTTTGGGCATATTTCTGTTGTTTTGGTGGAGTGGAATACTTGAATAGAATCATCATTGTACACTGAATGTTTCTTCTTAGTCTATCTTTCTTTCTCATCACTAAAATTTTGCTCATACTGTATATTTGCAGACATGAACTGGTCTTCCAGTCTGAAGGGTTCCACACAACAAAACCAAACTCAATTCCACATTTCTAATTGTTATCCAATTTCTTGTGAAATTAAGTTTTTGTGAGTCTTAAATAAATTCTTACTGTTACGTCTAACAGATAAGTTTATTACCGACCTTGATACCTTGATAACTTTCTTATCCTGGTTGTATTTAAAAGGGCCTTCCGCGTGTTTTGCAGGCCAAAAGGATTTTTAGTTAGTTCAAATAAAAAGTACACCAGGATCTCACGTAGAGAGGCAACAAATATATTCAGTGCTGTACAACAATCAGTCGCGAATGCTCAGGCACAAATGCTAGCAAATACAGGGAAACATATGTAGTTAAAGGGCCGTGGTGGTCAGCCAGCAGGTTACTCAACTTGTGGGTTGACTGGCAAAAAGAAATAGTACATGCACATGCAGGAGGACAGCAATGCCCTCCATTGCTGCCCTCAAAATTCACTACGACGCAAAGTTTAGTGCAGCCCCTTTTTGGGAAGGAAAACACAAGAGAGAAACACACAAGAAATACCAGGGAGCCTGCACACGCAGGGCTACCCATAAAAATAATTTGGGATCACAAATCACCCCCCACAAAAGAAATAACAAGCTCCTGCGTTCAAGTGCATTGAGCTCATTAGTTTTACGGCAGCACATTTCTGATCGAGAGACGTGTGGAAATGCATGAAGCATGCATGACAAACCCTGCCTTGCTGGTGAGGTACACCAGGCTGAGGTCCCAGCAAATAATTTACCCGTATTTTCACCCGTCAAACACCCATCATATGCAGGTAGCAGCCACCCGTTTTGGGAAACGGGTACTGGGTAAAAAAAAAACAGGTGATCACCCATAGAACCACCCATTTTGGCATACGGGTGTTTTTACGGTTGAATGTGCTGAGCACCCGTTTTCTCCAAACTCCTGCTTTGTTAAGGCTAAGAGAGATTCAGCCGTCATATACGGGTGAATCACCCATTTTTTGAAAAACGGGTGAAAAATAAAAACCACGCGCCATTTACACAGCTGGATAAAGGGAGCGCACCGTTTTTACAGCATTTATAGCGACCTATATGCTTTAAAAATGGCGTGCGCCATTTATACAGCTGTATAAATGATGCGCGCTGTTTCTACAGCACATGGGCCAAAAGATGAATGCTTTTAAACAGCGTGCACCATTTATACAGCTGTATAAAGGGCATGCACTGCTAATAAAGCATTTATCTAGTGGCTTGCATGCTGAATAAATGGCACAGGCCACTCAAAAGTGGTATGCGCTGTTTATTTAGTACCTCAGATGCTACATGAACGGCGCAGCCCACTTCTAGCCAATATGATTAAAAAATGTAGTGCATAATCTGTTTATTATTCAATCACAACCATTTAGGCATACACACACCAGTAGGACAGCACACACACATAAACTCACAAGGGCAACAGACAAGCACAGACAAACATCAACAGACACAACATTCCCCAGAAAATACAAGGAAAATTCTCAGACGCGCTGGGGATTCAAACCACCACTCCATGAAAACAGAGCACATCACCATAACAACTAGGCTACACAGCCAACATGATGTCTGAAGATTGTAGTGCACTGCTATATTATACTGTTGCAGCTGTGTATGAGAACAACCCAGAAAACAGTGCAGCTCTGTAAAAAAAATACCTGTGAAAAAGTCTCTGTTCTCTGTATGGTTCTCTATGTGTTAATATGAATAAAATTTCCTTAATCTTTCATTTTGGATGCATTGTTTATGGGATTTCAAACTCTAGTTTCTATTTTTTAAACAAAAATATTTTTAAATACTGTATAGTGTATATAATGTGCCATTTCTCAGTATATTACAGAGCTGCACCACATCAAGAACTGAGTAGTTTTTACATGTATTTTTTTACAGAGCTGCACTGTTCTCATACAGAGCTGTGCTATTTATTCTCTGTATGGTGCCATGCTGTGCCATACAGATGTTTTCTGTGCTTGTGTGTTGCCCTTGTGATTTTATGTGTGTGTGTGCTGTCCTACAGCTGGTGTGTGTATGCCTAGATAGTTGTAATTGAAGGAGAAACAGAAAATGCACTACATTTTTGATGCACCACTTGGCAAAAAGTGGGATGCACCAAAATATGCAGCATCTGAGCCACTAAATAAACAGTGCATGCCATTTAGAGTGGCCTGTGCCATTTATGCAGCATATGGGCCACTAGATAAATGCTGTAAAGCAGCGCATGCCATTTATACAGTTGTATAAATGGCGCTTGCCATTTTTACAGCATTTTTCTATAGTGGCCCATATGCTGTATAAATGGCGTGCAATGTTTTCTGTGCTGTTCTCTGTATGGTGCAGCTCTGCTGAATTTGGATGTGCAGTCAAATAAAATTTACATCTCTTCAGCTTTTGTTGTGTGAAAAATATTCAAAGATGGAAAATTGAAACAAAATTTCAAAATTATTAAATTCTAAATGCTTTTCAGAACCATGACTTATTTTAGTATTGGAGGTTTTATGCACCTTGGCTGATTCCTGAATTTTGTTTGTCAGAAATTATGGTTCATTATTGAATTGAAAAGCAAAAAACTAGAAGTAAATGTTTTAAATGATTCTCCATTTTCAGTTCACCTTAAAAAAATTCCAAAACCATAATAATCTGTGATTTTTGCAAGGTTAATGAGAAATAATATAGAGAACAGTCTAACACACAATTTGACAGACTTCATGTCACTCAGGGATGGGCAGCTGCCAGAATCCAGGCTGTGACAGATGAAGCACAGTCCTCAACTCCAGAGCATGCCTTACCCACTGACACTGAGGTCTACTCACTGGATACAAAGCCAAATTCAGTGCACAAAATTCAATGGATTTCAGGATACCATCAGGTTGAACTGCTCCCAGAGTCCAGGCTGTGATATATGAAGCACAGTCCTGAACCCCAAAGCAGGTCTCACCATCAGAGATCTGCTGCTGAGTAGAATGATACTTGCAGGAGAAGTGGTACTGATAATTTCAGCTTTTCCTACTGGGGTATCCACCACAGGCCCAAGGATAAATATGAGAGGAATAAAAAGAAGGAAAACACTAATCCCTCAAGGACTGAGACCCAAGGATCATAAGGCTACTAATCCCACATGCAAGGACTGGGTTTATTTGGACTATGAGACCTGAGGATGCCCAAGGCTGGGAAGGAAAAGTGAAAGGAATGAAAGAGTGAAACTTTTCCAGCCTTGGGCATGAATGCTCAGACCTCACAGTCCTTCAATCCAAGTCCTTGCATGGGGCAGGGTTCTGCTTCTGTTTAGTCAAGATCTATTATTTTGCATGGGGTGGATTACCCCCTGAAAAGCTAAAATTATCAGTACATAAAGGGGGAACTCTTCTGCTCTAAGAATCATTCTACTCACATGATCTCAGTGGGTAAGACCTGCTCTGGAGTTCAGATCTGTGCTGCATCTGTCACAGCCTGGATTCTGGCAGCTGTCCATCCCTGAGTGACATGAAGTCTGTCAAATTGTGTGTTAGACTGTTAATAATTTTGAAATTTTTTTAAATTTTCCAACTTTGAATATTTTCCACAAACAAAAGCTAGAGTAATGTAAATTTCATTTGACTGCACATCCAAATTCAGCAGAGCTGCGCCATATAGAGAACAGAGCTAAAAACAGTGCACACCATTTATACAGCTGTAAAATGGCACTTGCCATTTATACAGCATATGGGCCACTAGATAAATGCTGTAAAAATGGCGCACGCCATTTTTAAATGCTGTAAAATGCTGTAAAATGGCGTGCGCCATTTTTACAGCTGAATAAATGGCGCGGGCCATTTATACAGCATATGGGACACTAGATAAATGCTGTAAAAATGGCGAACGCCATTTATACAGCTGTATAAATGGCGCGTGCTGTTTTCAGCTCTGGTCTCTATGTGGTGAAGCTCTATTGAATTTGGATGTGCAGTATAAATAGTACAGCTGTACAAATAGTGCAAGCCCTTTCTCAGCATTTATCTATAGTGGCCCATGTGCTGCATAAATAGCGCACGCCATTTTTACAGCATTTATCTAGTGTCCAAGGTGCATGAAGCAAAGGTGCATAAAACCTCCATCAAAGCTGATCATGGTTTTGAAAAGCGTTTTAAATGTAATAATTCAATTTTCTAACTGAATATTTTTTACAAAACAAAAGCTGAAGTAATGCAAATTTCATTTGACTGCACATCCAAATTCAGCAGAGCTGCGCCATATGGAGAACAGAGCTGCGCCATTTCTCTATTATATATACAGAGAACAGCGCTGCTCTGTGTTCTATATGGCGCAGCTCTGTATATGAGAACAGCACAGCTCTGTTCTCTATATATGGCGCAGCTCTGTATTTGAGAACAGTGTATCTCTGTTTACTATATGGCGCACCATAGCAGTCATGGAAAATTTCCCCCAACACATTCACCAATTCTAAAAATCACCCGTATCCGCCCAACCATGAAAAACGGGTGTATTACGGGTGTTTTGCGCCTGTGTCTCTTACGCCTGGAAGGAAAACAGCTGAGGAAAGATCACCCGTTTTTTTAAAAATCACCCATATCCACCCACCCATGAAAAACGGGTGTTTGATGGGTGATTTTTGCCTGGGTCTTTGCGCCTGGCTGGAAAACGGCTGATTATTTGCTGGGGTGACAACACTGCAGCTGAGCTGTCAGTCTGGGGTTGAGTTTCAAGATGTCAACCTCCTCAGATGTCAATTGGTGAGTATCAGGTGAGGTTGTGCTGATTGATCCCATCTCACTTTTTCTCAGTGTTTCCCAAATTAAAGTAATGTGAATAAACTCGGCATGGTTTTGAGAATTTTTGGCCATATGTGACGTTTGTAACGTACAAGAGTAGTGAGTTTGGTTTTCGGGTGCGGTTTTGTTTCGCAAATATGGTGCGCGACGGCGAATTTTGGAACTGAGATTTTGCAAAGAATATCAGTGTTGAATAGATTTCGTAAGCAGTGTTGCTTCAAGAAATAAGTACAGTGTATAAATCTGCAACACATGTCTTGTTGCTATTTTTGTAGATCAAGGAGGTTTTAATTTGCGAATTTGGTGGTAGTTTGTGGCGTTACGTACGTCGCAAACATAATGTTTTTCTCAAATCTTCCGTTTTTGGCAGGAAGTATGCGGTTTTGACGTATTTGTAAGCTATTTTCCTGCTATATAGCTAAATAATTCAAAGTAAAGTAGCAAAAACGGATCAATCGGCGGATTCGTAGATATTGCAAAATCTCGTGTTCCAATTCAAAAATAAGCTATTTCCGATGATTTCTCCCATCTTTTAATGATGGTTCTTGTCTTTCTAGGTTCAAAAGAAAAAGTTCCCGCAAAAAAATCATCAAAGAGCCGTAAAAAAAACTCGCGCTTTCCTTTAACATGGTAAGTCCCATAGGACCATTTCCAAAATTGCAAATACAGCAAAATTGCACTATTTTTCAGTTGCGGTGGATAGTTTTGTTGTCCCTGATAGGATTCCATTTGGTTTCTGGAAAATGAGGGGTCCAAGATGGCGTCTTCGTCTGCTCTAGCGTATGCAAAGAGGATGTCTCAAACTCGGAGGCTTTTGGCTTTTGGGTTGATTTTGTTGGATGCATTTTGGATTTGAACTGCGTGCATTTTTACGGATTGATGGTGAGTGAACGTAGATGTCGCCGGTATGTAGGTGTGAGAATTCTTCTTTTGGTGACAGGGCGTTAGGTTGTATGCCACCAAAGTGCGTTGGAAAGATCATGGCCACGGTTCAAAGGGTTGTTGATCCATGGGAGTTATGCGGTGGCGTATTTGATGCCAGCCCTGAAGAAGTGTTTCGGACTCTCACTTCTTCTACCTTCACAAAAATCATGTTGGTTGACACGATAACCGGTCCAAAAACATCAGTGTCCACCACAGGTGAATTAAATGTAAATTTCACTATTGGTCTATTGCTCAGGAATATTAAATCTAACCTATTTCCAGAGCTGACTGTAACAAAATCAACCTTTCTGCCTATGGTGCCTGAAGTTGAGAAAACTTTGGGAAGGCCCAAGACTACGACAGTGGGTTTCTCACCCATTTTAACGGCTTTAACTGGTATGGAGACAGTATTGAAACCAACTAACATTTCCATATTGGTTGAGAACGGAACAGCTAAAGTCATAGCTGAGGTATCTAATGCCTTGGTTTTGGATTGGGTAACCGCAATGTTTGGTGGTCTTGGCATGTCCGCGTTAGGCGTTCTTAGTGCCTTAGGGCTGTTTTGCTTGAGAAAGCAGGTACGTTTTTGGCTTCTTTTTCCTGTTGGAGTTTTTCTAAACTGCACACTTTTCTCTCTCTTTGGCTACTAACAGTGCTGTAAAATTAAAAGAGAACAAGTAAAGCAAAAACCAGAGGAGATTGAGCTCTTCAGAGTTAAATCTACTATCATTAACGAAAATTTTGATGATGTCTACCCAGCAAATTATGGGGGCGTTGAGGTAGCAACCGTTTTGAGAATGGCATTGACAACGCCATTGCAGCGCCGTTTTCAGATTGGGGCTGATTGCCTCCAATGCCCTTTGGTTTATTGACATTGGGAGAAAGGAATGGCACGGCGTTGACAACGCCATTCTCCAAACTTCTCCCAATGGTTTCAAAAAAGGCATTCAGGAATTGGCGTTGACTGCACCTTGCCAATGCATATTCAAAACGGGACTTTGAAATTTGGGCTGATTCCGTTTTCAGTGGCATTGCAGAATGCGTTGGCAATGCATTCACAATGGGAAGCCATATTCAGTGGCATTGGTGAATGCATTCAGAATGGATTGANCCCTGCCAACGTTTGGGGGCAGGGCGTTGAGTAAAGACCAAGATGACGTTTTCACAACGGTCTTGCCATAATGGCATGAGAACGCCCTCCCAACGCACTTTGCAACGTCAAAATTATTTGCTGGGTATGGGACTAGTTTCCCAGAGTTTCAGCAGAATTTTGCATCTATAAGGGCTCAATCTCCGCGAGTAACAACCTTCAAACCTGGTTAGTACGCATGCACGTTTTTGAAGCTTTGCTTGGGTATTTCGTATTTTTGTATTTTTTCAGCCTTGGTTGCGCCGGGCACTTTTAGCCTGGAGGGCCCGGAGGACAAGGTCCATACTTTGTCATCCAGTCTTCAAACAGCGGGCGGACCCGGAGAGGTCTTTGCCCTTGTGCACTGAAAACGCGGTGTTAGATCCGGTTTTTGATTTTATGCAGGCTTTTGCGGGCGTTGATTTTGACGCAATATTGAACAAGAGCTTTGACGCGGATTACGTATCTGTTTGTAGCGGTTAAGAGGCTTTACGCGCGCTTTTGTTAGCATTGTGTACAAGCTAGGAGGCAGCAATAAGAGAGGCTGTTGCTTGTGATTGATGTGTTTCATTGACAATTTCTTTTAATTTGACAATGATAACATGCCTGTTGTTGTACAGTAAAATCTCGTTACAACAAACTTTTGGGGACTGCAGAAAAAGTTTGTTATAACGGATAATTTGTTGTAACGAGATTATTGAAAAAAATGACTGGACAATTTTTTTCAGCTCAGATCTGCATATATTTGGAATCAGGATTGTATTTCAGTTTAAGAACTCGAATTATTGTTTGAAAAAATCACTGATTTTCTTCTGAATATAATTCTTATTCACTGCTGCTGGCAATGCATCCTCAACTTCTTTCAGTAGATCATATTTTTCATCTCTTGAAATGTCAGAGCATGAGAACAAATTTAATTGACCAGACACAAGCAGTCATTTCAATTGCTTGCTTGATGCCAATGTCAGTATCCATTTTTATCATATGCAATGTTTGCAAGTATTTTCTATAAAACATTTTTCCTGTAATGAACTTTCACAGTTGGTATTATGCCCCGGTCCAAAGGCTGAAGAATTGCAATTCAGTTTGGTGGCAGATACTCTACTTACACATTTTCTAGGCAAGGAAGAATAGTGTGGACTGAGCAGTTGTCAAAAACAAGCAAGATTTTCCTTTATTAATTTTCATGTCCTTGTTGACCTGCTTGAGCAATTTAACAAAAATTGCAGTGGTCATCCAGTCACACTTATAAATTCTTGAAACAAGGTGGTTTTGCTGATTTTCCAATGCTGAGTGGACTCAACTTATCTATCCCTGAAGCGTTGCAACCAAAGAGGGCTGTCAGTCTCTGCTTTGATTTTTTGCTACCATGAAAAGAATAATTCTTTACAGCCAATGTGCAATTTGGTAACAATTGAGGAAAAAATGTCTGTTTCATTGCATTTAAAATGCTGTCAGGGCTGTAAGATGCAATACTTTTTAAAATCTCAATGATCTGCCACTCATTCACTCTTGTGGTGAGAACTGCTGACTCTTCCCCATCTTTAGCTGAAATTCAAAATCAATCACAGAAACAATTAAGCCACCCAACACTAGCTAGAAATGATTTGTGGACAAAAGAAAGTGCCAACTGCCTGGCATTCTTTTGAATTAAGGGTCAATTTATAGGAACTTTGCTAGATGGCACTTCTTGAAACCATGCAAAAACAGCCTTGTCCAGGTTTTCATGAGTAGCAGTCCACATTTGCTTATTGCAATGAGGTCCCATGTTGAAGTCACACACTAATTTTTGACCAATTTTTCAAAATTGTTAACAAAGTTGCAGGCATAATTCCAACTTTACTTGCCACCTTTTTTTTGTGCTGCCAGCAACTGCTGCAAAAATGCTTAGCTTCTTATTAAGAGTTTCTTGTTGGCATTTTCTTTTTTGCAGTTTTTCATTCCCCATTCTGTGGACTGCCAAAAATCATTTTGAAAAACAATATGGAAGGATTTTTGCCATGACTGCAGGGTTAAACCATGAATCTAAGCTAAATGATGCATCTTTTTGCTTTATTTTTTTTCTTTTCATGATTGTTCATTTTCCAGAAGAAAATTGACACATTTTTATACAATAAAGAGGCAAGGGAAACATTTTGTTTGAGAAATTTGACTGATTTTTGTAACCCTTTATATACAACTGACATGCATTGCTGTGTTATAGAGACACAGGAAAAAAAGCAATGAAAAAATGCACTGAAGTGGGCAACAGAAGCAATTTAAAATTACAGTTAATTTGTGTGGCCAATGTTTTTATCCTTAATTTTACCAGCAATTATTTCAATACAATTCTTAGCATTCCACAGTATCCAGAATTGAAAAGTAAAAAAAAATTTCTAGTGTTCACAAAATTTGTGTTGAGCAGTCACTGTCCAAAGTTGTACTGGAACCTCTTTCACAATGGGACATGAAAATTTTTAAATCTTTTAGGTGTGCATCTTTATTTTTATTCTTCAGAAAATACTGAGGAACTGCTCCTAAGTTGGATGTTTGGATTGATTTTGTGCACTTCTTGGTTCATGTTTTGATCCTGTAAATTTAAAAAAATGTATTCCAGGGAAGTCATTGCTGCTGGGGCAGTTATTCTGTATTAAAGATTTATGTATTTGACTGTCCTTCCTGCAAGTTCATGGGAAACAGAATGCTTGAATTAACCTCCAAGGGTACAAACAATTCTACATGCAATTTTTGCTGTGTTCCAGGGGAGTGGTTTCATGGAAGGGTGGAAAAACTATCTCTCCTGGGTGGATCCCTTGAAGATTTTGAAACAATTGGGCCTCTATTGAGGCCTCTTTTGATTCAGGCTTCAATGGTGAATAACACAAACAAATTTCAAGTAATTTTTCCTAATTTTCCCACAAAAACCAAAAAAATTGTGTCAAAAAAAGTTTGTTATAACGGAATTCCCAAGTTTGTTATAATGAGATTTTTTTAACATGTAGTCTATAGGCTTTCTGCCGGGACTTGAAAAAAAGTTTGTTGTATCGAAAAATTTGTTGTAACGGTATTTGTTGTAACGAGATTTTACTGTATTCATTTTCAGCCTGGGGCAAGTGCTGGGTTTTGGGGCCACACGGACAGGAGTATTAGTGGGCACCAATTCAATAGTAGCACCTACGTCGTGCATATCAATTGCCTCCAAACGTCTTCTACGTTTGATAACATATCTCACTTTGGCAACACAAAAATATAGGATAAATGCCAAAATGAGTGTTAGTAATATGATTAGCACAATAAGATAGATACACCCATGATCCCAAAAATGAATTTGTAACGCGCTAATGTCTTCAATAATATTCTTGACATTAGGAATGACAGCTGGAATTTCATTCACCGAGTTAATCTCTATATTTTCCAATTTAGGTGTATGGTCTTTAAAAGGCCCATTCACAATTGTATAACGACAATTTTCTTTAAATTGGACGATTCTGGAATAAGGCATCTCATATGAATTTTCCGTTGCAAGAGTCTGCTTTTCTTCTGACCCTGCGCAATACTGCATAATCCTTCCCTTATTGTTATCAATAAAAGCAAAATCATCCTTGTCTAATTGAATTACAAAATTGTTGAGAATGCGCGTAGTTACCAAAGGACATTTAGCTTTAATTGAAGATTCCAAATTGCCACCTTGGATTGCTTGTAAACAAGGATCAGCTAAACGGGTTGGAGGTTGGCGGAAACAACAAATTCTACATTCAGCATGGCCAGTTT
Organism: Notodromas monacha; assembly: GCA_905338405.1. Taxonomy (NCBI): domain Eukaryota; kingdom Metazoa; phylum Arthropoda; class Ostracoda; order Podocopida; family Cyprididae; genus Notodromas; species Notodromas monacha. The sequence goes on from CAJPEX010000711.1 coordinate 49,696, forward strand.
GCAGTAAACAAATAGGCATCTCTTCTAAATTCAAAGCAAAGAATTTTGATTTTTGCGACAACAGGTAGGGTTGAGATATATTTACCTTCATCCATTTTGGTGCACCCATGTATGTGTCCTCAGGCACAGGCACATTATGTACCCGTGATAATTCATAGCAATCAGCATTTTTCAGAATGGGCACGATGATGGTAATCCGGAAAAAACAATTTCGTTCTGAAATACCTTTCTCATCACAATTTTCTGCAGTTCCTAATGACAATGGATGTGATCTTAATATTGCCATTAATTCATGAGTTTGGAGTTGCGCAACTGAGCGTTTGTTTTCTGCGTCTATGAGTTTTGTCAAGGATTTCTCTAGTTCTTTGTTAGAAATTAAAGTACTGGGAAACTGAAATCTATGCAGCAAATTGATGTTGCAGATCATGGAGGTGATGATATCAGATATCTGGGTCAGTTTGAGACTCAAACTGAGAGATCTGATCCAATGATCTACTACATTGTCATTAGATGCATTTAAACTTTGTGCTAACGTTAACGTGGAATCAAATAAATTGTTTCCATCTATCCGGAAAGGAGAGGCGGCGTTAATTAGAATCCTCTTTGCCGTCATAACATTGTGAGTTAATTCTACCTCTCTTCTGGATAGTAAGGGAATCAAATCCAAATAAGAGAAATCCTGGGGGAAATTCTTGACGTAACCCTTCAATCTTTGTTGCAAGTTCTTTAATAAACTCCCAAAATGCAAACTCTTTGTTTTAAGCATATCTAATGACACATCCAACATTACATTAATGGTCTCTTTTTCAGCACGTGCATCCGTAAAGATCTTAATTGCTTTATAAAAATTTTGAGAACTTTGAATCAAAAGTCCATCGTCTATAGTAGCTTCCAAGGTCCAATAACTAGAAGGGGTGCATATTGGGAACATTTCTTCCAATACCACACCAATATTTCCAGGAAAATTTCTGAGAGGAGAAGCCTTATCGAATCAATTAATGTTCAATACCGTTCCTTTCTCTTGATCAGGAATTTCTTCTATTGTTAAAGAATCAACAATTTTGAAAGAAAATAACAGGAGAATATATTTGAAAAACAACATATTTGTTCACAAAAATATTCAATACGTATGCTCTGCTCGAAAACGTACTTGAACTGCGGGTGCTGGTTTCCTGCTTGCCTGCCGTTAATGGTAACGTCTGTCTGGTGCCCTTTGTTGGCTTGTCCATGGGCTGGCTGGTTTTTTGGAACAAGAACGCAACGTTTCTTTCTTTGCGTTTTTATCTCTGTCCTTGTCTCTCTACTTTCTAGCCTTGCCTCTTGTCCTGGATGGAACAATGTTGCATTCATCTAGCCCTTTCATGGGGCCCAATTGGGACGGTTTTTTGAGTTGACAAAGCGGTTTCAAAAAGTTTTGCTTTGGTGGCTCTGGCCTTATGCGAACAAAAACTTGTTTGTCACTTGCGGTTGCTCCATCTGCTTGATTCTCATTGGGGTCAGTTTCGCCAGAACGCACTTGTTCTGTCTGGCATTCTCTTTCTCTGTCCGGGCTGCGGTGCTGGTCACGCTCTAGCAATGGCCTCGGCGTGCTGAACACGGGAGGCCTCCCTCCCTGCATCACCGTATCGGAGAGGGTAGGGAGTGACTTGTTACTCCCAGAGAGGTCAAAGAACCGACCAACTTTGTCCGTGATGTCAGACATCAAATCCTTTGTTTGTTTCAGAATGCCAGGTTTTTTCGGACTGGGCAATGGAGCCAAAGTTTTGTCAAAACTCATTAAATCCTGAGCGGAAACAAAGCTATCTGTGTTAGTTCCTTCTGACACATCTGTCAATTCTGTTTTTCCTGATTCTGAAACATTACTAAACACGGGTTCTAACTCCACTTCATCTTCTTCCAAATTTCTAGGTTGGGGAGTGGGTAATTTTTGAGTTGGAATGTCTACTTCATCCCCGTTGTCTTCTTCAGCAAACTCTCCAGATGATGTCACGGGAGAGGGTACAGGTGATGATTTCCTAATATGATAAGGACGGACATAGCTAATATGTACAACGTCTGTCCAATCAGGTTGAGCATCATCTTGAACCCTAATTACTACTGGATTGATGACTTTGATTACAGTATAAGGTCCCTTGTATTTGGGGGACCATTTTCTACCCACATATGTAGCTTGTTCATGCCTACGTATCCAGACCTTGTCTCCCTTGCTGTATACGGTGCCCTTTTTGTAGGTGTTTAACCTTTCTAGGTAAGAAGCCTGATTTTTTCTAATGGCTTCCAGGGCGCGTTTCCTTACAGCTTCTATATGATCCTTCTGGGCATCATACTCTTTGATGTCTGTGAACTTGTCTAAATCCATATAATTAGGGATCCAGTAAGTTCTTGGTTTCAGCCCGGTGACTATTTTGAAAGGAGATGCTTGTAAAGCTTTGTGTTTTGATAAATTATGCACCCAAGCTGCATATTTTAATAATTCATCCCACCTTTGGCGATTTTCTGGATCAAGGTACAGAGCTAGATATTCATGTAACTCCCAGTGAGCATGCTCATTTTGCCCGTTTCTCTGGGGACAATACGCAGTTGTCGTAATTGTTTTTGCCCCAATAAATCGAGCCATATCTCTAAATATGCGGCTCAAAAAGTTTGTACCGCGATCTGTCAATATTTTTGTGGAGGTCCAAAAAGACAAACCCAATTGCTCAGTAATAACCTTGCTGTCACTGCAGCAGAGGCTTCTCTCATGGGCAAAAAGACTATCCATCTGGAAAGTCTATCCTGTATTACCAGGATATACCTATTTCCTTGAGAACTGCTGGGAACCGGTCCCACAACATCTAAACTGACTTCCTTGAAACAGTTCTTTGGAATCCCTGTGGTCAAATAGGAAGTTTGATGAGCATAGTTTTTATTTTGCTGACATATAGTACAAGTTCGAATGTACTGTGCCACATCCTTTTCGAGATTTGTCCAGGTAAATTCTTGACGAATTGCAAAAACGGTTCTGTCTTTTCCGCTATGTCCCATGGCTGGGGGATCATGGAATTGTTCTATGATCAATCCTCGGAGTTAAGGGGGTACCCAGATTTTTGGTCCTTCCTTCTCTGTTTTGATGATTAATCCATTTTCACTCTGATAATTCTCTCCCAACGGAACATCCTTGTAATCAGCAGTCTCTTGCTGAATTAAGTCTCTGGGGATATAAGGTAGCAAATCGGTTCTCTTAAAAGCTGGAGACAAATATGCGCATAGTTTCTTTTCAGGGGGAAATCGATTCAACACATCAGCGTGAGGAATGCTCAACCCCTTACGGTACTCTCCCGTATACTGATATTCATTGAGCGTGGTGAACCACGCTATTGCGCGTCTGCTGTCGCTACTCTTTTGATGACTTAAATAGGGGATTGCAATGTGGTCAGTTTGAATGATAAAAGGATGTACCCATAAATAGGAACGGAACTGACTAACCCCATAATATTACCGCCAGCAGTTCTCAATCAGTATTTGGGTATTGTTTCTCGGCATTGTTTACGGTTTTTGAGGCGCATCCTATCAAGACTTCTTTTTTGTCTCGCTTTTGCGTAAGGATCGCTCCCAACTCTTAAGCAGATGCGTCTGTCCTTAAAATGAATTCTTTCTTAAAATCTGGGAAGAAAAGAATTGGGGCTGACATTAAACATTTTGATAGACAGTCCATAGCAGTTTGCTGGTCTTTTGTCCATACAAACTCTACATCTTTTTTCAGAAGGGAATATAAAGGACGAGCTTTGTTGGCAAAATCCTTTATATAGGAACAAAAATAACCTACGAGTCCAAGAAAAGCTTGAACTCCCTTAACGTTCATTGGGACTGGAAAATTCTTAATTGCAGCTATTTTAACAGGATCCACCTTGATGCCTTGTTGACTAATAAGAAAACCCAAATACTTGATCTGAGTCTTGAATAGCTGGCACTTACTTTAATCCTGGCTTATCGAGGCGATTGAAAATATCCTCCAAGTGAATCACATGCTGTTTCGCGGAATGCAAATACAGCACAATATTGTCTACATAAATGTAGGCATAATCTCCTAAACAGCCATCCAATACGACATGCATTAATTGTTGGAATATGCTGGGGCTGTTCTTTAGGCCCATTGGTAATCTGACAAATTTGTAGTGGCCTAAAGGTGTTGAGAAAGCCGTCCTTCTTTGTTCTTCCTCACGGATCTTCAGATTATAGAATTTGTGGAGCAGATTGAGAGCAGAAAAATACCTTGCAGAACCAAGTTCTTCAAAAATTTGGTTAATCCGCGGTAATGGGTGTGGAACAGTGATTACATGCTTGTTTAATTTCCAGATATCAACAACCATGCGCCACCCTCCATCTTTCTTTTTCACCATAAGGTTGGGGCTATTGTAAGGGGACGTAGAAGCCTGGATAATTCCCTGTTCCAAAAGTTCTTCAACATATTCTCCCAAAAGAGGACACATCCCAAAAGGAATGGGATACTGTCTCATGTAAATGGGAACAGTCGTATCTAAAGGGATATCTGCTTCGTACAGAGTACAAAGCCCCAACCTGTCTGACTTTTTAGCCAGTACCTTCCAATGTTTAAATAACATTTGCTTTACCCGATCGATGAACTCTGGTGGACATTCGGAGTTGTTCAAATTTTCTTCAATGAGACTAGGTATGTCTTCATCGGCGTCTTTTCCATGAATATTTTCTTTCTTTTTTTGGGACCCCTTGCTAATGTTATATACATACCTGGGACGGAAAATGTCCAATAACCCATTAATAGAACCAGACGCAATGGTTAGTCAAGAAGAAATTTCTAAAGGTTCAGCATTTACATTTAAACACATACCCAAAGTCTTCCGTCCTTTATTCTAGAAAGACTTTGAGCTACAATTACCTCACCGCCCATCTTGCGGTCCACAAAAATAGTTCTATCTTCCAAGGCCTTTGCTATATTTTCCTTGGGTCGGACTTCTATTGCCATTTGAGAATTTGCAGGGATCGTTACAGTATTAACTGGATATAACCAAAAGACTCTCTCAGTGGAGTTTTCGTCGGCTCTGGGAACTTGTTTCACCTTTAGACTTTTATTCTCCTTATTAAAAAGGGGAATAGAAATCTGATTCAGCATAACACAATTCCAATTAAGGCTTATGACAGCTTGAACTGAATTAAGCGCGTCACAACCTAAAATCCCATCGAATTCTCTCTTTGCTATTTCAGTTACCAAAAGATTGACCTGCATTATGGGACGATCTTGGTAGAACAGCAAAGTCCTTACGAGTCCTCTTACTGGTATATCTCTATCCTTTATTGTTGACAGAGCAATATTTAACCTTTTTAAGGGGATTCCAGAAGAAATGAAAGAAGGGGAAATTAATGATACCTCAGATCCAGTGTCAATTAAAAACTTGATGGGTGCCTTGGCGATTGGTGTCGATAGTATGATGACCGGGAGTTTTGTTGTTAGAACTGAAACCCCGGTCTGCTGCCGTTTCCCAAATCCGTTTGTTTGTCTTCAAATCCTTCAATGACAGCTCCTTCCAGCCCTTCTAGCTGCTGGAGAAAATGTACTCCTCAACTTGGTCTTGAGGATCTGTGCAATGAGGATCTTTGTTCTTGTCTCGGTTGCTGTTCTTGCTTTTTCTGATTTTTGTTTCCTTTTCCCCAATGGGATCCAGGACTAGAAGCTCTGGAATCTGGGCTTTTGCTCCTGCATGAAGAACGACTGTTTCTAGAAAAACCAATCGGTCTTCCTTGCCCATCGGTTGGTACCAAGAAAACTAGACATCAGCCGCGTGATTGTTGGGGAACACTTTGCAAAGTACTAGCAGTGGCGCCACTTGGCTGACCTTTTGAATAGCATTTGCTGCTAAAGTGACCCGGTTTTCCGCAGGTCCAACACGTCCTAGTTGGATTGGCGTTACTATTGCCAGGATGTTGCTGTTGTTCGCGAGCAATTGCAGACATCACTCGGAAATTCTCATTTGCTCTTTGGAGTGCTTTGAACTTTTCGATGTTATTTGCGTATTCGAGAGCTTGAGCCATAGTGATAGGAATGGCACCAAGTCTATCATAAAGACTTGGTAACATTCCTTGCAGAAACTGAGAGACCATGAGTTGATCGATACTCTGCTTTTGGGCATCATATTGAATCAACTCGATTTTAAGGAACGGGTTTGTACAGAGTTTTGGCTCCTGGCCTTCCACTCTCAACACTTTAATTTTGCTGGGGGCCTCGCCAAGCATTTGCTGGCCCACTCTCCTGATTCTAACTGAAAAATCTAAAACCGATTCTAACTCACCTTGGTAAATTGTCTGGAGTTTCAGCGCGCCTTCTCCCATAAAATTACCTCCGTATGCTAACTCTAATTCTTTAACCAAGACTCTATAGTGTTCGTCTGTCAATCCATCGACACAACGAAGAAACTCCCGGGCTTTTCCAACAACTTTTTGCAAGATTATGGTCTTCATGTTGTCGTCTGTGATATCACAACCAACAAGAGCCACACAAATGTCTTGCCACCAATCAGCCCAATTCTCATTGGCGGCACCAGAGAAATTTGGCAATTGGTTGACAATACTGTTCGTAATTTGTTTATTGCCCTTGGGAGCGTCTTGGCTGCCTGTTTTCATGTTGAAAAACACTACTTTGTCAGAGCTAGGCAAATCTAGCTGGTCAAGAGTTAATTCTTTTGTTAACAGTTTGTTCTTGATACCCACCATCTCATCTAATTCGCGCTGCTGTCGGGTAACGTCATCTTTCAGATGGGTTGCAAACAAAGTTAAATGGGCCGTCTCGATTGCCAGAGTGCTCTCATCTCTAGCAGCTAAGTTAGGGACAAGAGCATCCACCATCGTATTCCAGGCCTGAATTTGCTTGTCAAAAAGTTCTATGTTACGCCTATTATTGATAAGCATTGCTTCCGGCAGGCAAGGTTGAACCTTGTTTGCCAAATACAACGCATCACATTCTACTTCTAGAAGGCAAACCAATTCATGCAAATATGCCACTCGGTCCTCGGGGGATTCGCGCAGCAGCCTATTTCTATGGGTGGTGGGGGTATCAGTCACAACTGGCGGAGGGAGCATGGCATCCGATACACTTACTCAACCGACTGAGTCACTGACACTGACACTCCTATCACCTCTCTAGATCGACTACTTTACTGAACTCTTCACAAGGTCTCTTCAAAATTTGGAGTATTGCTCTTAGTTGCACTTCACGTACTAACTAATTGTATCACTCTGCTTTCCTTAGTCACAAGCGTTGACACCAGGCAGTTAAATACACCGCAGAGGAGTAACAACAGTCACAAAATTTCAGAAACACAATCTTGTCCGTGCACAGATTAGCTTGCTTTACTTGTGGAACACTCACCCCCCGCAAAAAGAAGACGGACGACTGCGCCAATTTCTGTTATCCAATTTCTTGTGAAATTAAGTTTTGGTGAGTCTTAAATAAATTCTTACTGTTATGTCTAACAGATAAGTTTATTACCGACCTAAATACCTAGATAACTTTCTTATCCTGGTTGTATTTAAAAGGGTCTTCCGCGTGTTTTGGGGGCCAAAAGGATTTTTAGTTAGTTCGAATAAAAAGTATACCAGGATCTCACGTAGAGAGGCAACAAATATATTCAGTGCAGTACAACAGTCAGTGGCAAATGCTTGGGCACGAATGCTAGCAAATACAGGGAAACATACGTAGTTAAAGGGCCGTGGTGGTCAGCCAGCAGGTTACTCAACTTGCGGGTTGACTGGCAAAAAGAAATAGTACATGCACACGCAGGAGGACAGCCATGCCCTCCATTGCTGGCCTTGAAATTCACTACAACGCAAAGTTTAGTGCAGCCCCTTTTTGGGAAGGAAAACTCAAGAGAGAAACACGCAAGAAATACCAGGGAGCCTGCACACGCAGCGCTACCCATAAAAATAATTTGGGATCACATAATCAACATATCCACTTATACTCCAAATATATTTGTCCTCAAAATTGCAAATGGTCCAATTTTCAACTTCAATGACATTTCTTTCAGAATAGCCAAAGACCCCACATCTTCAATGATAATATGCATTATACACAAACTATTGTGAGGTTGTGTGCCATTATTTACTTACTTGTGCAATGTTCTATGTCTTTGTTCCATGAGAAATTTCATTTTTTTTACTGCAGGAGGGGTACAGGTTACTACCTAGAATTTGTTTCATTTTTATTTGAAGGTCTTATGTTCAACTTTTGAGAGTTAGGTATAAATGAATACCAAAGTTTTGTTAAGGCATTTCAGGGAAAATTCTTTGGAAGTGCTAGAAACAAATTGAATCAGAAGATTGTAGTGCAGGTTTGGAAATTTTTGAACAGCAAAATCAAGATTTGCAAAACTGGAAAAGTTGAAAAGGTTACAGCACAGAAATTAAACCAGCATGTGAGTTCATGGTTACAGCAATAGGGGTGTAAGGCACCTTACATAACTTCTGGTGCTTGAAATCCTAACCCTACCTCCACATTGTGGCTGCCAGTAACCACCTGTTTTATGTGGCCTAAGGGGGTGAAGCTTTTGGGTTTCAGACCTTCATGCCCAAATTACCAATCCTAAGGTAGCATTCAAGTCTACCTGTGCCTGGTTCTTGAAAGGAACAGGATAGGTATGTGGAGTCTGGCACAACTCACCTCATTTGGAGCAGAATTGTGTCATAGTCTTCCCACTATGATCAGGCAGAGCAGAAACAATAAGGGGTAGCAGCCATCATTGGAATAAATATATTTGCTTCTAAGAAAAATTGTTGAAGAGTCCCTGAGGTCTCTGACTCAGGAGAAACAAATTCTAACCATGCTGAAACTGGGATCTGATGCTTGATGTGCAAAAGATCCTTTGGATTGGGTTGAGCAGTCATTACAGGCAGTCATTGTTTGCAAGGCTGCATTTCATGCTGAAACAGCAGTCTTTACAAATTCAAGAGCTAGAGCAACATGGATTGACAAAGAGGTGACTGTCTTAGCAAAGATTGAAATAATCTGAACCAGAATGGAGTTAAACTCACAATTTCTTGGGGGTCAGCAGAGTTTGCAGAGGTGGACACAAACTGGTCATTAGAATCTATTGAAGGTATGCACAGATCTGAGAAATACCAAGAGATGCCCAAGGCCTTGAAACTGGAAAATAACTCCAGTGAACTACAGCAAGCAATGCTCAGAATGAATCAACCATTGCTGAATGGGCTGAATTACAGCTCCCTACACCTAACTTGTCAGCAAACCAGATGAAACTTTTGGTGGCAATGCAGTCACCTGAAAGCTCAAGTTTCCCAACACTTGAGCTCTCAAAGCAATGAATAGCATTAAATTTGTTCTGCTAGCACGGATCGAGGATAAAAGTGTCAGTCTCTGCAACAACTTGTCCTCGGAAGCTCCTATGCAAAATGGGATTCATCCCAACTCTCACAAGAAACATAAACTGTATACAACCAACGGTTGCATAACTTGCATCTTTAGAAACTAGAAGCAGCAGAAGCAGCACTAGAAGCATTTGACCCCTCAAGACTTCGCGAAAACACAAACCAGCTGTCAAGGAAGAGACAAAAAATCTTGTCTCCTATATCGTAAATCAATTTGTCTCCCGGATTCAGGACGTCTTGAGCTGTCAAAAACTCAAGTTCAGAAATGCTTAACTGGCAACTTTATAGTTTTAACAGCTTTTGCAAACTGTCAAGACCCATGTTTTCCAGCAGAAAACTAATTTAACAAACAGTTGAAGGATTGTAAAAACTTTCACCTGGTTTTTGGGAAAACACCCATTTATGAAACCTTTTACAAAAACAGCAGATGCTACCACCTGGTATTTTCAAATTTGCGCAAACAAGGAGAACCCACCAAAATTGGTGCAAAATTTGTATATAAACCCCAAAAAATTGGGTAACAAACACAGTCAAGTTTAGAAGGTCAAACTGCTGAAGTTGTGTTCTTAAAAATTGAAATTTGGTACTTAGAAAATTTCTCCACTATCAGGGTGATTTTGAAACATCGCGAAATCAAAAGCTTCGATACTTTGCTTTTTCCCTCGGGTTCTCAACCCTCTTTTAATTGAGAACAGGACTCGTACTTCTTAACTTATCTCTTCAAAGCCGTGTGGGAATACCTTATCAAATCGGGAACTTGAATTGGTTACAAAACTTTAATTGTAAAGGAAATCAAGTCCACTTCTGGACTACTTGAAATCCTACATCTCTGATTATTGTTGATTAGTGTGACTCTTGTATATCTGAGTGTGTATATCTTGTATTCTGTGCAAACTGTGTATGTGATTAACTTTGTGTGTGTGTGTGTGCATCAAAGAAAGGTCTGCGCTAGTAGAGAGAAATCCCGGTCGGTTCGCGCCCTGCCAATTGCCGTGTTTTGATTTATTCAGCTCCTATCAAAAAATCCTCAAATTTGAAAACTCTGCTAAAAACTGCAATCAAGGTGTAAGGCTTGATTAATCTAATTTACACTTATAAAACCTTACAAAAAATTGGTAGCAGAGCGTGGTTGTGATCCGCGAAGAGAAACTTCCAAAGGTTTAAAACCTCGAGCCTTATAACTTTACAATCCTATCTTGAAAAGTCTTCCACTGCCTAAAAACAACTGATCTCTTGTTGATATCTGTATATATATATATCTAAATATTCCGTGAAGAAAAGGAAATCTTCAAACAAACGCCTAAAAAACTTCTTGAGTTATTTGTGTACAAAATCTAAACCAAACATCAAGAAAATCTCTTTCAGTGATAAGAAAGCCTCTATTGTTTGACCTTCTATCTGTCTCAGTAAAGCCAACGTTTGGTAAGAGAAAATCTTTTTCTTGTAAGTATTTTGAGTATACAAACTTTGACTCTTTTCCCACATCTTGAAACTAATTCAAAAGAAGAAACGTATATCTTGGGAAATATTTCTAAAAAACCTTTCCCGTGAGCTGTTAAAAAATCTTTTCCTACTTCCAATTCTCTATTCAGCTTGAAGATGAGAACTGAGAGGCCTGTTACCAGGCAGCCCGCTATCCAAAATCCTGAGGGGCCCAATCCAGAAAACGAACCAAATTTGGTCTCCTCTGAGCCTCTTGGAAACCAAGATTCACAAGAATTAAGGTTGACAGCTGGTTCTCCTCCCTTGACCATGCATAATAAATCTAAAAGAAACCCTGGAAGACCTCCATATACTCAAAGGAGTAGAAATCTTAGGAGATGACGATGATGATGATCAAGAAGTCCCTAAGTTCATTTCTAATCTAGACGATACAAGGAATTGGGAAACGGACAAAGAAACTGTCAGCAATTTAGAAGAACCCACCAAGGGAAAAGTTGCTGTTGAACGAAAAACAGTTGGTTCAAAAATACACAAACATCCTATCAACCAACAGCAATTAAAGACTGTTGTCGGTCTATTGGAATGTACCCAAAGTTTGGGAAGATTCCCAGCGAGAACTTTTTTTGCTTCCCTTATTGGTAACTCTGGTAAATACTTGGTTGAAACTAAGTATTAAACATATCAATGCCTCTTGTACTGCGCCCCGAGACGCCAGAAGAATGTTCCCCCTTTCAGTCTCCTTCATTAGCATTTCCAATGAGCCTTGCAGCCCAGCAACGTTGTTGCCGACCGCCAGAGGCCGGACCCCCGCATAATCATGTCCTATTTCCTGCTACAACCACATTCCGTGTGAAGTTGATAAAAGCTGTGTTTTTGGTCGTCGCGAGTTCAGTGTTTTTAGAAACCTCGTCCTGAAGTACAAGTACGTTTGCTAGCAAATAAATATCTCTGGAAAGAGCCAACAGACTCTGAGATTATTTCTGAAAGAAGGAGAACTGAACTTTTTATCAAAAGTTCAACCCGGACATAAAGGAGAGTAAAAGTAAAGATAACAGTTGCCGGTTCTAAAAGAAGGTAAGAAATAAAAGGCGATAGGACATACTATCAGATTTTTATATTTTCTTGAAAACCGGACAACATAAAGTGGCGCAGTTGGTACTTCTTTTTGCGCCGGGTGAAGTTGGTGCAGGTAGTGCACAAGAATAATCTCCCTATAAAAATCCAGAGATCCCGAAGTGCGAAAAGAAAAGAAAAGAAAGAAAGTGAATTCAAAAGATTAAGAAGTGAAATTCCGCTACGCAAAAGCGAAGAGAGTGGAAAACTCTGAAATTCCGCTACGCAAAAGCAAAGAGAGTCAGGAACTCTACACATTCCGCTACGCAAAAGCGAAGAGAGTTGAAAGAAAAACTCTGAAGGAGCAACTAAAGAGAGTTGACTCCGGGTAACTGCCTGTCGAGGAGTTAACCCTGGTGACTGCCTAAAAAAGGAGTCAACCAAAAGGAACGTCGTCCAAGGAAAAGGAGACGTGGGAATCAAAAGGATTTCAGGTATTTTTACTAAAAAACTTACAAAAAATAGAAAAATATAAAAAAATCCATCCTATACGAAACGAGTAAGAGAAACGTTGAGTGTGAAGTGTGCAATTGAGAATACTTGTGAAAAAATCAATTATATATTTTTGTACATTAATCACAATTTATGTCAGAACCGTTGCCTAACTCTAAACCTTCCACTTCAATAGAGAAAGCTAAACAGTTTAATAAAGAAATTACTGAAAGAACGTTTGCTCTAGGATACGGTGAATCCCCAGAAGCAAAAATCTTCAAAGCATTTGTGCAAAACCATAAATTACAAGTTGTATTACCTCTAAAGAGACCCGAAGACTTCGAAACTTCAGAGGAGACGCAGAAACGTCAAGAGGACAATCCTCTGAATTTAAAAGGTGACTAACCACTAACCCCAAAGCATAAAAAATTCAGGACAATCAGATATTGTACTTTGCGTATAATATTTGAGCAACCTTCTTCTTAATACATTATTTCAGATTCAATCTAGTCAGGTTAAAACTTATAATGGCTACTGGAAAAATTCCTGAAAACGGACAATTCGAAGAAACGAACTTAGACGACACTATAATTACCCCATCTACTAGTACTCAACTAAATAATGCTAAGGTACCCATGACAGGATCCTCTATGTCTAGAATCGCGTCCGACTCTCTTGATCATAATCGCATGCCTCCAGAATTCCTCCAGCTTGCCCCAATAGATCAGATTAATTTCCTCCAAAGATCTATTATTGAGAGAAAAAATAAGATCGCTAAATTACAAAAGGATCTAGAGAAATCTGGACCTCCAAGAACGGAGATGATTAACACTCAGATACTACAATTAGAATCTACTATCAGCGATTTGGAAAAGCTTGAAAAAGATACGGCCATTAGCCTAAAGAAAATAACGGATGCTCAGAAAGAATTAAATGACCGGAACAATGCCCTTCTGGCACGATTTATTGAAGATCAAGCTATAGAACGTACGATAAATATTGCCGAAGCTTCCGAATTAAAGAAAGCAGTGATGTCTAATACCTTGCTGGGAACTCTAGACACTCCGACACCTGAAGAAATGGTAGTCTGGAATCAATCCCAAGGTCAAAGCATGCTTCCTCCAAACACTCAGACGGCAAATGCATTTATTAATAATTTACCCATATTTACTGGAGAATGCAATAGTATTGCCTGGAGCGCCTGGTATTCCAGATTTCTAGCCCTGCTACAAGCCAATCCTATGAACGATCAACAAATAAGACATTTGATCTTATCAAAAGTGGCAGCAAAGGCTTACAATCTAATTGATGCGGAAACTGGATTAAAATTCCAACCATACCAAGTTATAATCAGGCACTTACGAAAATATTTAGAACCGAAAAATTTGGCAGACGGAATTACTACGCTGGACCAAATTAAGCAAGGGGTAAATGAGAAAGTTCAAGACTTTTCTCTGAGGTTGAATTTGGCAGCCAGTAGATTAAATGCTGATCATATCCCCGAAGTTAAAGTTTTAAGACAAGATGGTATAAAAACTTTTGTTGCTAATCCTACGTATGAGCAAGAGATTATTAGTGCTCAGTGTAGGAATAACTTCTTGTCAGAGATTAAACTTAATAAATTCATTACGGGACTGCAACCTCACATCCAAGAAAGGATGAATGAGATTCCTGACAATTATGAAGCTGCAGTAGAATCAGCCATTAAAATTGAAAGAATGTTGATTGCCACTGGCCGTTTGACTTACTCCTGCAAAACTTTTCAGCTAAATATCAAGAGAGGAAATAATCGTACTATCTGCAAATACGGTACGATTAAATAATGAACCTTGCTACGGATGTGGTTTAAATGGGCATTACATTGCAGAATGTCCTCATAAAAAACCTTGGACCAATCCGTCAACCAATTATCCAACCCAATACAACGCTCAGCACTACACCAATTATTCCCAGAGACCCCCTGTGAGACGGTCCGGAAGACCTATGATGCGAAGAGGAACTACTCACTCGCCTAGAGTTGCAAATAATACAAACATGACCCCAAGACGATTGTTTAATACTAGAAACCAACGTCCTCCTATCCCGACTCAAAGATCTACTATGCATGCAAGAGGAAATAATAAAGGAAGAATTATTAGAGGAAGACCAGGATCAATTCGTCGTCCCCAAGGAAATAAAAGGGTTTATAATAATAATATGCTAGAAGAATATCAAACATATAATGAAAACTATGATGAAAGCGAAGAAGTATATAATCAAAATGAGGAGCCCTTAATACAATTTGAAAATGACATAGAAGAATTGTCGGAAGAGTTTGGGTACTTAGAAACAAACGAGGAGAATTCTGAAACGTATGACCCATATTACGAGAATTCCCAAGTTATAGAGGATCCACGTTACTCTGAAAATGATTACTATAACGAATATGAGTGCAACAATGTGAATCTCTCGGGAAACGATTATTAACTGGAAATGCTTCTCTTTCGCGTCTCCCAGTTGTGACAATATCAATAAAGAAAGAGGATCCTCCATTGCGTTTTCTAATTGATACTGGATCTGAAATATCAATCTTGGACTCACAATACAATTCTGACCCTGTGTACCCCAGTAACGTTATCATCAATACTCTTAAGGGCAACAGTATCCCTGTAATGGGATCCACTGAGAAACTTCTGTATAACAATGATCACTTTGTAAGTAATATTTCTTTCCTTTTAATCAACCAGCCTTGTACTCCCAATTTTGTAGGAATATTGGGAACCAATTGGTTAAGAGATAATGCAGCTAAAATATGCTACAAGAAAAAGGAACTAGTTATCAATCAGCAAAGGATCCCTTTTGAATTGAAAGACTCATCGACAAATAACGTTAGATATGTGCAAAATAAGGATCCAGAATTTAAATTGTACCCTGTATTTCAACAGAAGATTGAACCTTATGCCCAACAAATTATCCAATTAAAGCTATCTAAGGAAAACTCTAGACAATTAAAAGGAAAAGATATTCTTATTAACCCTCCAATAAATTCTAATGGTGATTTAATAATTGGACGTTCATTATCAACTGTTTCCCCCTTGGGAAAAATATTCGCCGTGTGTATTAATCTTAATAAAGAAGAAGCAATTATAGAACCAAGTATCACTATAGCACACGCAGAGTTAATGGATGATGAAGCCCTGGTAGCCCTTGCCTTTACTAAAAATATTAATGATAAAATCGTACATATCCATGGAGAAGAAGGTGAGTCCGAAAAGATAGTGGCATCCATGATTAAATCCAGTTTGGATAATTCTCGATGTCCTAATCATTTAAAGGCAGAAGTTAAAAAATTACTGACCAAATATGCGCAAGTTCTTGCTCGAAAAACTGATAGATTAGGTTTATGTAATATCTATAAGCCTACCATTCTGTTGGATACCGATGAGCCGGTTTACACCAAACAATACCCCACGCCTTATAAAATGCGCCAGGTTATAGATCAATTTGTAGATGATTTAATTAAACAGGGTATTATCACCCCCTCCACTTCTCCTTATAATTCTCCCACTTTAATGGTTAAAAAGAAGGATGGAGGGTGGAGAATGGTTGTTGATTTTAGGAAGCTTAATGACCATGTTATTACGGATCCTCATCCCTTACCTCGCATCCATCAAATTTTTGAGGAATTAGGAAAAGCTGAATATTTTACTGCTTTAGACTTATTGCATGGATTTTATAATCTAGAAATACATCCCAAAGAGAGACATAAGACCGCCTTTTCTACTCCTTCTGGTCATTACAAATTTATTCAACTTCCTATGGGGTTAAAGAACTCCCCAAGTATTTTCCAACGAATGATGAATCTTGTTCTTGACGGATGTTTAGGCAATTATGCTTTCATTTATATTGACGATATAGTAGTGTATTCCCCTGATGCTGAATCCCATATAATTCACCTTAATAATGTCTTTGAAAGGTTACAGAAGTCAGGATTAAGAGTAAAGTTTTCAAAGTGTCAATTTTTCCTTAATGAAATCGAATACCTAGGCTTTTTAATTAGTAGTAATGGAATCCGTATTACCGAGGAAAAACTGAGAGCCATACGGGAATTTCCTACCCCTATTTATGTAAAATGTGTTCAAGCTTTTTTAGGCCTCACTGGATACTTCCGAGCTCATATAGAAAATTATGCTGTTCTAGCAAAACCATTACATAATTTATTAAAAAAGGAATCTAAATTTACTTGGACAGAAGAACAGGAGAATGCAGTACAATGCTTAAAGAATTGTCTAATGACCGCTCCTGTTCTGGCATTCCCTGATTTTAACAAGGAATTCATATTGACGACTGATGCTTCCAATATTGCTATAGGTGCTGTTCTCACTCAAAAGGATGGTAAACATGAACAATTAATTGGATGTGTCTCTCGTTCCCTTAATTCGACGGAAAGCAAATATCCTAACACTGACAGAGAAATATTAGCAGTATAATTGCTATAGGTGCTGTTCTCACTCAAAAGGATGGTAAACACGAACAATTAATTGGATGTGTCTCTCGTTCCCTTAATTCAACGGAAAGCAAATATCCTAACACTGACAGAGAAATATTAGCAGTATTTTATGGGGTACAAAAGTTTCGATCATTCCTATGGGGTTACCCTTTTATAATTAAAACTGACCATATTGCTATCCCATTTCTTAGTAAGCAGCGACATAACGATAGCCAACGTGCAATCAAATGGTTTACTACATTAAACAAATTTAATTACTCGGTCGAATATAAAAAAGGAAAGAACATCCCCCATGCTGATGCTCTTTCAAGATATCCCCCTATAAACAAACTTTGTAATTATTTATCACCAGCATTTTTCAGTGAGAATATGACCCCTTACATTCCCCTTGAGATTGTAATGCAATATCTTTCCCAAATTCCTTCAAATAAATGGCCTACAGGAAAAGGATTCTTTACGAAGAATAATCTCTTGTACAAGGAAACTGAACGTGGAAATAAATTATGGATTCCCCCGAACTTAAGATCCTATATAATAAAATTATATCATGAACCTCCAGCCATTGGTCACCCGGGAGAGGATAGAACCCTCTTTGCATTGAAGGAACATTTCTATTGGGTTAATATGGACAAAGATGTTTCCACTTTTATAAAAAATTGTGACACTTGTCAAAGATATAAAATCTATAAGCATAATTCCCCCATGTATCCTATGCCTGTACCAACGAAATGTTTTGAAGAAATTAGTTTGGACATCGTTGGTCCGGTACCCCAAAGTTCCTCCGGAAACAAATATGTTTTAGTTATTCAAGATCGACTATCTTGCTGGATTTTGTTTATTCCGCCTTCTAATGCTGGAGCCGATGCTATAACCAAAGCCTTCTTGGACCATTGGGTTTGTCAATTCGGTGCCCCCGAGTCATCCTGACCGATCGCGGAACCAATTTCTTATCAGCTATATTCCGTGAATTAGCACGGGCTTTGGGAAGTAATGCCCGTACAACCACGGCATACCATCCACAGGCCAATGGTCAGAATGAGTGCTCCCGTAAGGAGCTTCACGAATATATAGCTATGCACCTAGACCCTAACAATAGAACAAAATGGGACCATTTAATAAAATTAGCAGCTTGGGTTCATAATTCCAGTAAACATGAAGCAATTCAAATGTCCCCCTATCAACTAGTTACTGGGCAAAAACCTAATGTTAATTGGGTACCTTGGGATTTTTCAGACGTAAATGATTATACGGATATTAAAGATTTTATATTCCATAAAAATGCAATGATAGAAAAGTTACGAGAAAAAGCTAAATATATTATTGAGAAACGTCAACAGGCTTATTTATCTCGTCTCAATATTAATGCCAAAATTCCTTCTTTTAAGATCAATGACCTAGTACTGCTGCGATCCCACGATACGTTAACATATGTAGGACGTAAGTGGTCCGTTAAGTATAAAGGTCCCTTTGTTATTACTCAGATAATTAATAAAGTCTCATATCGAATTAAAGATCCTGAGAGTGAATGGACGGATATAGTGCATTCAAGTTATCTCCGCACCTATAATGTGCAAGAACAGAAGAAACTAAATCCTTCACTAACAAGTGATAATTCTTTGTATAATAATCCTCCCACTCAAGTTGATATATCTCAACGTTATGAAGGAATTCAAATGCCTATAATTTTTGATGACGATATCCCAACTGAAGAAAAACCAACAGTTATATCAACCCAAAGGATACCTAATACACCAACAAATCAGTTGGTTCTACCTAGCCCAATTAAAACCCCAAGAAAAATTAATACTCCTGAAATTACAAAAACTCCAACTACCCCTGTATCAGAATTATCCAACGAGATTGAGGAAGAAGAAAATACTCTCGTACCATCATCAGTTCCCAATCGACCTTCATTTATAGAAAGAGCCAAACAATTTTATAAGGGTACTCAAGAATTCCTTGGAGATCTTACTGATATGATTGGCGAAGAATTTACAGATCCAGATCCCACGCTACGGAAAACATTCCTTCCGGAAAACCAAAGCACGCCAGTGAAGATCAATAAGCGTCTACCTTATGGACCACGTGCTCTGCAAGGATTAAATACCAAAAACATCATTGAGGCACGCACGAGGCAAGATAACAAGGAAGATAAAATTAAAGAATTATTGGACCGCCAACGTGAGCATCGACAGCAATTATTGGATCAAAAAAGAAAGGTAGACGATTTGAATTTATCCGCAGATACCTCCTTAGATACTATCGTTGAAGAAATAACTGAAAATTCGAAATGAAAAATTATTGGCTAGTAATCTTTCCATCTTTTTACTTATCATGGGGACTTACTATAATGGAATTACCTGAAAATAAGGGATTAACTAGTTCATCAAAACAAAGTAATGTCTTCTCCCCTATTAGAAATTTCATTGGAAACAAAGGAATAACTTTTTCCGAAAAATATCCTATTTGTATTCCACAGACAAAATGGACTATTGAGCGATTAACACCTATTGGGTTATTTCAATCTAGAACGAATACATTAATAGATAATTTGGTCAAATATTTAATATCTATATCAACTCCAGAGTATGGAAATCAAGTACCAAATGTAGCTAAAGGCTTGCAGTCAGCAATCAATAAATTAACCTTATTAAGTACATCACTTTACGATAAAGCCTTCATTTATTCTAGGCTTCCTTCTCATCCTTTTTCATATTTTAATAAGGATCGGTTACTCTATAAACTCAGTAATGTACCCTCTGACTTCTTAGCAAACTTTGATGAGAAAAGGATACTAATTTCCCCCACTGAACCAAATACTCTATTTTCTACAATAGAAGAAATAGTAAAGTCAGTTTTGGATACGGATAATGCTACCAGAGCTGCTTGGTCAAATGGAGCGTATGAATCCCTAACGCTAACTATGTCATCACAAGTAAATACGTTAAATATGATATTAACATCCATCATAAGTGATGTAGAAAATCGTAATGATCTAAAATTTCCCTCTAATTTAATCAGTCCAAATCATTTGCGTACGTCTTTAAACGCCTTTCTGATAGCAGAAAAAAGCTCCCTTACTGATGCTGAATTAATAAACATAATTCATACCAATCCATTAGCTATAGGAGTCTTTCAAAATTGCAATACTAATTCGAGTTCAATATTACCAAATACGTGCATGTTTGATTCATTGATAGTAGTACCCATTATCACCGAATCCTCATTTTTTAACCTTTTCAAAATTCATAATTTACCAGTGTCTCAAGAAACATATCTAGGAACTCCAAAGTGGAAAAAGGTATTTCTCCCGTATAAGTATGTTTTGACAAACAACGAGAAATTCTATGGACTAAATGAAGATAACATACCCAATTGTGTTGATTCTATTGATTTTTCATTATGTCAACTCTGTAAATTTCAAAGTGTCCCAAATCATAATTTAGATAACTGCGTTGTGTCTATCCTAAAAAATGACAATAAGACTAATATAGAAAATGAATGCAAATTGGAAAAAACTGGTACGCCTCACCGTGAATTTATCAGACTTGATCAAGACGAATTTGCTTTTGTAAATCCTTTATCAGGAAGCATAAATCAATATTGTAGCGACCAAGGCAATGGCCCTACGCAAAATTCGTATGAATTACCGCATTCTGGTATATTAAAGTTCCATAACTCTTGTAGATACACCTTAATAAACGGGCCTCTGAACGATATAATTCCTAATGTAGAAATACCAGGAGTAGAACTCAAAGCGATTACAGAAATAGTACAAGAGGAAGTACCAAGAAAAATAGTCCAAGATATTAGTGAAGTACAAGTTCATTTCCGAGACTTTGGACATTATTACTTAATAGGACTTTCCACTATGTCTCTTATTATCTTGCTGCTTTTATTATATTTCTGCTATGCAAAAATAAAAGTGCTAAATAAGAGAAGGCGTAGACGTATAGAAATTAGTCAAAATAATCCTGAAATAATTACGCTTACAACCCCTACGCGACGTTTTTACCCTTCCTTGAGATTTGTTTAAACAAAAAGATTTAGCACCATGCAACCTCTGTGTGAGACCACAATCCATCTTACCCAGAGTTACAAGTGTCAAGTCTCCGTCTCTGTGCAGATATACCCCCTCCTGCTGTCTGCTTTCCTCGACGAATTGATTTCCGAACAATCCTAAGTACAAAACTCGGATCACTGTTTAACCGTGCCACCGTAGTCAGGTACTAGGTTGCTCGTCAATCTATGAAACTCACAACCAAATCTTCCCATACCGGTTATCGTGGATTACAACTCCATCATATTGGCAATTCGCACACCCTAGCTTGATTTTAATACATGCAAGGATGGAAGTTGCCGATACCTCAGAATTTCTCATGATACGAGTACTCAAGAACCAACAAATCGAACAAGAGACGTTTCAGTATTTTTAAACATGCTTTAACGTTTCATGGCCGACTTTTCTGCCTCTTTTCTAAATAAATATCTGGTCCTGACGAGGATTCGAACCGGAATACGGAAGATCTAGTTTGCTGAAATCGGCGATGTCGAACCCCATACAGGGTATACCACGCACACTCGAGACGTATTGAACTAGAAGAGAAAACTGTTTTAAAGTAACTTGTTTTGACGAATTTACGGAAATTCTATAGAGTTAAATGGATAAGGGGTCCCTCGTCAATGAATAGAACGCAACAAATAACCAGGGGTCCCTGAGCAATAAAGGAAATCAACACGGCACTGACGATTCACGCGCGCCAGCGCAATAAAACTTGCTACCAGACTGGCTCCCTCCTCGTGGGGACAACTAAAAAGAATTTTTAAATTTTTTACGAAGTCCCTATTCCAAACGTTTCTATTCTATTTTCTTCACTTGTGTCGTTTCTCTTATTTTTATTAAAAGATTTGGCAGAGAGACAAATGTATGTAGATGTGTAAACAAGTCCGTGTATATATGTGTCACAAATATACAGAATTAATGTCTGATTGGATGCAATAACCACGGGTTCGAGGGTTTCGGATTTTTCTAACAACAAATGTACAAATGCATGATATTTCATTCTCTTGTTTATTTTTCCCAACTCTTCACAATTCATATTCATAATGCAGCATTGTCAGAACCCGGAATAGAAAATACCGCGCTATCCACATCGTTAATATTTGCACACGGAATATCTATCTTTTGCGTATATTTGACCCGCTCTTTCAAACCCAATGCTAAATTCGAGAGAAAATCCATATTTTCCAACCTGTATTTTGATGTTACTTTTACCTTCGTCTTTCGAATCATACCTTCTCCACTCAAGACGGAAGTTTGGGAAGGATAACGAGGCAAAAGGTTATCATCAGGTGGTGGAAAATTAACCACGGTCTCTACATCATTGTCAACATCTCCAGTTGTTGTGGTATGATCACTCCCTTCCTTGTTCTAGAATGTTATTAATCATCTTTAACTCCTACTTGGGTGAACCGGTGACGTGTGATGGAATACGCCCAATATACGGCAACCGTGAGGCAGCCGCCCAACATAACACCCAGGAGCAAGAGTCCCCCCAATATGTAATGGGACAAAGTGGCTGTCACTTTCGGTGTTGAAGTCCAGGACCTCTCTCTGGTCATGCTCTCTTGTTTCATCGTCACGGATTGTCGCTTGAGTTCCGGATAAGACAATTCTTCCACGGCAACAGATGAAACCACTGCACTATCGGAAGAAGAGGCAGTAACGGAAATCGAAGCCACCGGTACCAATGAAGAAGATGATGGCAAACTTGGAGATGTCCGTTCGGAAGCCGAAGAATATCCGTCTCCTGCTCCACCTACACACTCGCCACCCACCAATTCTACGCTGTAGCTGGTTGAGGCTCCCGTGCAAGATACGTCCCCATCCAAGATCACCATCTGTGTTTTGTGAAAATATTTACTGCTATCAATTGAAAGTTTATGATTTATCACTCTTGATTGCTATGTTGAACTTGTATGTATATTTGTGGATCCCTTTTTTTTTTTGTGTACATTACTCACCGAAATGCGGTTAAAAGCAGCACAATCCAAATTTAATTCCGGACCTTCCAACTTTACGATACCGTCGTATGCAAAAGCATTCCTTGCCCCCTCTTTACAGATATCTTTGCAAGTCCAAATACCACTTATTAATTTACAGTTTGGATCTTCCGTCTTTGTAGAAATAACATTAAAACCGAAGCAGAAGCCCACAACAAAGAATCTTAAACTTTGCATTTTTATTTAAGTGTTTAAAAAAGGTTTTTACGTTTTGAACTACTTCTGATGCGCACTGAACAACCGCAAGTACTCGAATGAGGGAATGATAACGCCAACCAGTTCCCAAATAATCTGTTGGAAGCTGAAACAAAAGAATGCAAACTTTTCTCGCACTTGGTTATCGCACTTGACAATTTCGCACTTTGAAGCTCTTTGAAAAGCAAGCTTTTCTTTTTGAGCCGGGTGATTGTTGTCAGTCTATTGGAATGTACCCAAAGTTTGGGAAGATTCCCAGCGAGAACTTTTGTTGCTTCCCTTACTGGTAAATCTGGTAAATACTTGGTTGAAACTAAGTATTAAACATATCAATGCCTCTTGTACTGCGCCCCGAGACGCCAGAAGAATGCTCCCCCTTTCAGTCTCCTTCATTAGCATTTCCAATGAGCCTTGCAACCCAGCAACGTTGTTGCCGACCGCTGGAGGCCGGACCCCCGCATAATCATGTCCTATTTCCTGCTGCAACCACATTCCGTGTGGAGTTGATAAAAGCTGTGTTTTTGGTCATCGCGAGTTCAGTGTTTTTAGAAACCTCGTCCTGAAGTACGAGTACGTTTGCTAGCAAATAAATATCTCTAGAAAGAGACAACGGACTCTGAGATTATTTCTGAAAGAAGGAGAATTGAACTTTTTATCAAAAGTTCAACCCGGACAAAAAGGAGAGTAAAAAGTAAAGATAACAGTTGCCGGTTGGAAAAGAAGGTAAGACATAAAAGGCGATAGGACATACTATCAAATTTTTATATTTTCTTGAAAACCGGACAACAAATTTTTCTCCGCAAAAAGAAAACGGAAATCATGAACATTCTATTCCATGAAAAAACACTTGCCACATTTATGCAGAAAAATGAACGTGTTTTGAAGAAATTCTATATCTGTACACGTTGTACAACCCTTTTAACATGGATGGGAAAGAAATGAAATTTGTTATAGGAGAAAAAGTCTCGGCATGGGAATAAAAATCGAACAAGACTTGCCTTCTCTAATAATTTAGGAAAAAAACTATCATTCCCAACATAAATTAAAGATATATGCAAAAACATCAGGTACATGAAGAAAAAAATTTCAGGCGTTACTCTAGCCCAGTTTTCCTGTGACTATGTACAGTACAGACCATAATTTAGATTTTAAATGTATTTGAAACCTTACTGTCTATCAGCAGATATAAATTTGCTTTGCATTAACTGTGACTGAACATTTGTTAACTGTGACTGAACATTTGTCATGTTTTCCTGTGAGGAAAACATGACAGTCACTCATTGTAATTCAGAAAGTGTTTGTGTGTTTGCTTTCTTTTGCTCAAGTCCCTGCAGCCACCAGAAAAATAAAAAAAGGAAAAAGAAAACAGGCTAGCCCTTTCTGCAGCATCCATCAACAGAAGATGCCTTTCTCCCTTCCACTTTAGAGCCTTTTTTTGGAGCTTCTGCTATGGAAGTTTTTTGGTGGAAGAAATTGTGCACAACCTGTTTTTTCCTGTTGGCAATTTCTGTATTCCATTATTTTTTCAGCAGAGAGAGCCAGAGATTCCCAGCAAACAGTCATGCTGGTGCAATATGTTTTAATTTGTTGAAGTCAAAATTTTAGCCTGAAATATATACATCATCATCATGATTGTCTTCCCTGTGTGCCTCAGCCTACATTTTACTCTCTTAACCTGTTGGCAACCTGAAAGCTGTATTCCAAACGTTGTGGTACCTGCAGAGTTTAGAGGGACAATTTATGCCCGCAATTAACTGTAGAATTTGTCACTCAGCAAACCATTGTACATTGCTTTCTAAAGTTTGATAACATTTTGCTGGGGTATTGTAGAAAAATACAGCTGTAAGTGTGTTTATTTGCTCAGTTCCCTCTGATCTTATTTCCAAATGATTCTAATTGAAATTGCTTTTTAATTTCCATGGACACGTTTCCATCGCACTCAAATATCGTAACTAAATTAAAAGAGCTTCATGCTTTCAAGAAAGTACCCCTTTCCCTCAAAAAGTAAAAATGATTGGCGGTATATAATTGAAAAATTAAAGAACTGAGAGCTAGTGGATTGGGGGAAAATGATTTATAAAATCTCAGAAAAAATTAACTCTAACTTTCAAGATAAAGTCCCGAAATGCTGTCAGGATTGTGAGAATTGAGTCATTGGATTGAAAAATGAATTTCATCATAGAATAAAATCATCATTTCCTTCCGAGCTATTTTTGTATGGCCTACATTGAAAATACAATATATTTTCCCGGAACGAAGTACTATGTATACAGCAATTCCGGATAATACTGTACTCTACTGTATTGTACTTCATTCGATGGAGTGTCTCAAAATACGGTTTGCTTGGTACCAGTTCAATTCCCCCAGCAGGTCTTATTCTTGGACATACAAATGATGTTCACTTATACACGTACGTATATACAATACACCATATTTCCATCACTAACAAAGACTCCTTGGACAAAAACTTCGGAACACATCTCTGACCTTCTAAGTGTCCCGGATGGAATATAAAAAATAAGACGAAGGGACAAAGATAGGACTCTGGAAAGCAGGCACGTCCAAACTCAGCAGCCTCTCCAGATGGTCAGGGGCTCTGTATATAGAACCCTGTGTACACCATCAGCTTGCACCTATCAAGCCCCAGATCTTGCTTCGATTTCCACTGGGCAATCACGTGGAACATGTGGTGGAATATCGTGTGTAGAATCCAACTTTTTGCATGTATAACGCTGGATAACGGAACCCAACTTTGGCTGACACTGATTTCATCACGCCCAGGATGGAAAAGAATGAATGGCATACCAAGAAACCGTACAGGGTCCTCCAAGAAATATTTTTTTGTGTGAAAAAAAGCAACATTTGTTTGATTGCAACACATGCATCTGTCGCGAATTTTTGTGAGTTCCCCCTAAAGCAGAGTCATGAGCAGTGAATTTAATCTATCATTTCCAACTAAAGGCAAGCCATTTCTCATGTCAGCTCCTCAAGGAAATGAATCCTCAAAATAAAATGCCAAAAGGGCAACTTAAAGAATGGAGCCATAAAAGGGACAAGTTGTGGCAATTGCCAAAACTTGTCCGTGGTTGTTTCTGTGAGAATCAAGTTTCACCCCCACTCTCACAAAAAACTTGAATGGACCTTTGGTCCTTGGATTTCACAAATCTCTGAAACTCTAGAATAAGAAACAGTACCCCAACTTAAAAAGCAGAAACGGTAATCAAAACTAAAATCTCAGAAGAAATTTAAACAAAGCAAAAC
This sequence comes from Notodromas monacha, assembly GCA_905338405.1. NCBI lineage: Eukaryota > Metazoa > Arthropoda > Ostracoda > Podocopida > Cyprididae > Notodromas > Notodromas monacha. The sequence continues at coordinate 76,085 of CAJPEX010000711.1, forward strand.
CTTTTTTCCCATTTCCAAANAAAAATGGCTCTCAAAGAATGCACAAATGCCAAGACTTTAGCACCTAACAGTTTATTCATAACTCAGCAGTGCTTCAAATTTAGATGCATGGCTGGAACACTTCCTCTGAGTGCCCAAAACTCATCACCTTTTCTCAGCAAAGTGATTCCTTTACTGACAACCACTTATTTGGGCATTTTCTGCTGCAGCTTGATTCAAATATCTTCTATTAAACTTTAAATATTAATGAGTGATGATAATTAATAATTCCATCACACCTTGATGGTATAGCTACAAATTGTCTCTCATACTTGAAAAATATCTTCATGAAATTCACTTGGAAAATAAAGCATCTTCTCTGTATTTTTTAGAAATAGAATTTGTCCTGAATTTGCTGCAATGACTGACAAGTGAATTCACTAGGTGTCTCTATGATGAACAGTTTTACTCTGACATACATGAGTATTGATAAAGCTGGTCACTGTGGAGGCAAGGCACAGTGCTTCATTTTTTTAAATTTTAATATTTGATGATGCTGAACCTGCTGAATTTAAATGCATTTAATTTCTATGTGGAATATTTTGCAGGCAAATAATTTAGTATGAATCAATTTCTCAATGAACCAAAGGTGCAAAAAGAAATTGATCTGGCCCAAGAATAACCTGCTGAGAACTAATTTGTTTTTGTACTTCTTGGAAGTTGCATTTTTAATTCACAGAAAATAAAGCATTCACTGGTTCAACTTGTGCAGTCACTAAATTTCCATATTTGACAAACATAGTTTGCCTGATGCATCATCTTCATCAATAAAGGTGAAGTACAAGAGAGATTTGATGGAGTACATTTTGTTTTCATGTAATTAGGAAGCTTCAAGAAAATTTTAGAAAATATGGTTAATTACATGATTGAAATACACATTTCAAGTTAGTGGTAGGGGTACCTGACTGTTCCAGAGGATGAAAAGGGGTACGTGCTTCAAAAAGGTTGAAAAGCCCTGTTCTAAGTGTCCCGGATGGAATATAAAAAATAAGACGAAGGGACAAAGATAGGACTCTGGAAAGCAGGCACGTCCAAACTCAGCAGCCTCTCCAGATGGTCAGGGGCTCTGTATATAGAACCCTGTGTACACCATCAGCTTGCACCTATCAAGCCCCAGATCTTGCTTCGATTTCCACTGGGCAATCACGTGGAACATGTGGTTGAATATCGTGTGTAGAATCCAACTTTTTGCATGTATAACGCTGGATAACGGAACCCAACTTTGGCTGACACTGATTTCATCACGCCCAGGATGGAAAAGAATGAATGGCATACCAAGAAACCGTACAGGGTCCTCCAAGAAATATTTTTTTGTGTGAAAAAAAGCAACATTTGTTTGATTGCAACACATGCATCTGTCGCGATGAGTTCCCCCTAAAGCAGAGTCATGAGCAGTGAATTTAATCTATCATTTCCAACTAAAGGCAAGCCATTTCTCATGTCAGCTCCTCAAGGAAATGAATCCTCAAAAGAAAATGCCAAAAGGGCAACTTAAAGAATGGAGCCATAAAAGGGACAAGTTGTGGCAATTGCCAAAACTTGTCCGTGGTTGTTTCTGTGAGAATCAAGTTTCACCCCCACTCTCACAAAAAACTTGAATGGACCTTTGGTCCTTGGATTTCACAAATCTCTGAAACTCTAGAATAAGAAACAGTACCCCAACTTAAAAAGCAGAAACGGTAATCAAAACTAAAATCTCAGAAGAAATTTAAACAAAGCAGAACCTTTTTTCCCATTTCCAAAGTCCACGCAAAAACATCACTGTCTTTCAAACCTTTGAACTGTTCGGATCTTGGGAACTTGGAAAACTTGAAAAATCATCAACCCTTTGCAAGTCAAAGAAAAAATACCTTCTTAGAATAGGGTGTCTTCAAGCACCCTGGTTGCAGCTCAACCAAATTTGTTGTATTTTTAATTTGCTAACTTCAACTCACTTTCAAATCTCTGCAACAGCATTGGTATGGTAGAACAATGAAATGTTTGTTGCAGAAATAAATGCATCCATTCAATTGCAATTAAGCTTTTTGAAATCACTGTTTGCACCAGAAGCTTGTGCACAAATGAGATGAGCATCTTTTGGGACTAGGTTTCCACTGATTCTTATCACTCAAGAAAAACTAAGGTTAAAAAATCTCAGAATCAGTCAATCTGATCAATTTTTATGTGATTGCAAAAAAGTAAGGCAACATCTTTAGCTTGAATTTAGATCCTTGTGGAATTTTCTTGGTTGAAATCTGCAGAAATTTATCCCTTGGTTTTTCACCCATTGGAAGTTTTGTCATTTGCAAAGCATTTGTTAAGGACTTGAAGGTTCCTCAACTATAAATTGGATTAGGAAAACAATAAGACACATCAATCATCCTTGGACTGGCTGGAAGCCTTTTTATAGAGGCTCCAAAAAGAGTTGAGTTTATGTATGTGCAAATATAGTTTAGCAATTCAGTCAATGTTAAAATCACACACACAAGAGAATTACACAGGTCTTTTAGTGATAATAAGGTAACATTTCAGCTCTGTTCAGTTGGAGATTTGGCAGTGGAATGAATTCAGTGCAACATTTTTCCAGAGGAAGAAGAGTGTTGGGGAGCAAGTCAGGCACCTGTAAATATTAATTATAATAACTCTGGGCTGCATCCCAAAAACTGGTCCTTTGCATCAGCCAAGCCACCAGCACCAAAATACGAGTCCCAAAGGAATTGTAGGACAATGCACAGCACTGTCTTTGATTCCAACAAAGTCAGCCAATCAGAGGCCAATATTTTGCCCACCAGGAAAAACACTTTTCCTTATCTTTCTTCTGTCTCCAAAAACATGTAACAATGAATTCCATTCCAGTGCCAATTCTTGAAGTGTAAAGAGCTCATCTTAAGACATCTGATTTTATTATTGTGTTGTTTGAAATGTGTGTGCAAGGTCCAAAATTCTTTGAGTTGCATTATTCTTTGGGACATTATTAAATACTCAATTCTTTTGGGGCCTCTATAAAGAGGCTGCCAGCCAGTCCCAGGCTGATTGTTGTGTTTCATTTGGAATTCTCATATTTTCTTTGTTGAGACTTTTTAGTCTCTAACAACATTCACCAGTAAAAATATCCCCAGCAGCGAAAACATGTATGAAGTCCCCCAAAAACATAATTATCTGTGGACATTTTCCATGAGAAAATATGGTACCACAGCCTATTATTGGGGAAAGGAGAAAATGTCCAGAAAATTTAGAAATATTGCATTATTAATTGACCGAATTTCAGTTTTTATTCAGCATTTTTATTTCTTGAGCTTTGCACTGGGAATTTTTTTTTGGCTATGTCAGCAATAGTCGGCTTGAAAAAGCATGATACCATAAAAAGATCTTACCTGACTCAGAAAGCATGATACTGTACCAACTAAACCATGGTTATCCGGCCTTCCTGTGCATTTTTTACAACTTCAAGACACCACATTCTGCTGGGAATCAAGTGCAATGATTTGCTCAAACTCAGATCAAAGATTCTGTATTTCGGTTTGTACAATTCTAAAAATATTCACACAACATATACTTCCTGTCAAAAAATTCCCTTCCCTCATGCCATCCATTAAAACAGTGGAATCTTGGTGAACCAACCCTCATTTTAACGTATAGTCAATTTCAAAAAATTTGTTTTTTAGGTCACTGCCAACTAGTCACAATGTTATTTGAGTTTATTTATGGCGCATCTTTTGTTATAGCAAAGCTACATTTTCTGGTCCCAATGGCTTTGTAATAACAAGATTTTACTGCATTTCTGATCCATTTACTACTGTACTCTAAAAAATGAACATCCCTTCTATATAACAAGTGAGGTTGAAGAAGTATGCATACATTTGACTTTTGTGATGTGCTGCTGCTGAAGTAGAAAGTTAAGGAGCATCAAATGGTGGTGGTCCATAAAAAAGGAAATCATTTTATAAGGTTCCTAAGAGGAAAAAAAAAAAAAACAGAGGAAAAATCGCCGTAAAACGCTTGTGCTGCAAATGTGCGTTTGCAGTTATCCGTAAAGTTCTGCTTCTTAAATTGTGCAATACCATAATTACATTAGTTATCGATGACCTTTTTCTGCAGAAATCAGAACGAAAAGTGGGGTGCGTGACATACTTTTACACTGTACAGTTAAACGTTTCCTGCAAATATTCCAAACTTCTGGTGCACAATATCCTTGGATCACATTATATGCATAAATTTATTAGAAAAGTGAAGCAAGATGAATTAAATTGTATCCTCCTTTTATTGCCGCTTGAGTTGATAGTTTCATCTATTATGGTACTCAAATTGTACTTTTTTCATTTTTGTAGTCATATTAACGACCACAACACCCTTCACTTTGCGCACGACCCTTTTAAGCTAATGTATTTCCGCTACGCTTGGCTGCGCCTGGTGCGCTAGCAATTATATTTCACAATCCCGTTGTTGACGGAATACTTTCCCAACCGCGCTCACGCTTCCTTCCTTGAAACAAACGAAGCATGATGTCCCCGATCCGAATCGGTTTNCCACCTGGAAAGCCTAAGATTAAAAATGGAAACAAAAGATTAAATTTGCTATGCTTGACTTTGGTTTTTAGGGGGAGCTCACAAAAATTTTCAACAATTGATCCTTCAACTTACTCTTTATATGCATATTATTGAATACATTTTTAAAGAAAGTTTTTTTAAATATCTTGGATGATTGCAAATGTCCCTTTGCATTCTACAACTAAGACATTGAAGTTATTACCGGCAAATACCGCTTTGAAAGCGATATTTTGCAAAAAAACCATGAATGCGCTGCTGGAGTAGAATGAAGACGCCTATTTGGTGTGTGAGATTAGATGCAATTTAGGAGACCAGAAACATCATGACGGCAAGCATTGTTCTCCTCCACGATGAAAATGACCACGGGTCAACGACGACGACGTTTTCGTCGTCAGCAAATAGCACTTGACAATAATCTCCAATCCCAGCCAACAAAACTCGTTGTCGGGTTCTTCCACTGATGATCATCACCGGACAGCTTCGGGGTCTTCGATCCAGCCAGCCAAGAACTCTACGGCACATGCACGTACTGGAGGTTTTTTTGTGCCTTTTGATGGTCATTGCAATTCCAAAAGAAAACATGCCCAGAAGAAGCATTGCCTTACATTTGGGCAAAATCATACTATTCACTCACGCAAATAGAATTTCCTAATTTTGAATGCTACGAACCTCGCGAAACTCGAACATTATCTGACAATTAAAATGATTGTGAAGTTCATGAATACACACATTTTGCACCCCTTATATGCATCCATGTTGTACAGTATTTATCACATCGTCCCTCTCAACGTAAATATGCAAATGATCTCTTCCTACAATGAAATTCAAGGGAGCAGAAAACATGTGTTACATTGAGAATTATTTTTGGAGAACCTCTATAAAATGAGTAGAGAACCTTACGGGGGACCGATAACAAATTCATTATGCTGTACGTACAGAGAAAATTGGTGGTGTCAAGTTTATTGAAAAGAGAGTCTATATGCATGAATATAGATCCAATATATATATATGTAAAAGTACTAAAATTAATGAAAACTAAATTTTAAAAAGAGAGAGCCCAAAATCTTCACTTCATGATTTTTTTCATAAATCTGTAAGAAAAGTTCATTGCCATTTCAAAAATTTCAAGAATGGAGTCTGTACAGGTGCTAACTCACAATTTTACTTCCCGCAATTTGACTGTCCTGCAATTGAATGGTTGAATCCAAAGGGCGGTTAACTTGTAATTCAACCATTGCCCTGCGATTTGACCTGCTTTGGCCAATTTTTTCCCATTTTTATACTTGTATGTTTTCTGATTTAACAAAGTGTCTTGCAACTTGACTGCTTTGGAATTTGACCCAACTTTGGCAACAAATTAGCGTCAAATTGCCATGTACCACTTGTATCAAATTCCAATTCCTCAACATGCTTTCAAATTCCATCATAACTTGTCCTGTCCCAAGAAACTTAACGCAACCTTTCCCATGTGAAAAGTTTTTGGTTTGTTCTATGTCGGGGTTGCAAACCGCAAGAAGATTATGTAGGATTGATATTATTGAGAAATCAAGTCTGATTTTCATTCTCTGCTTCAGTTTGGAAAGGAGATACAGTACTTTATCTTCCCCGAGACTGGAACACTGTAAATTAAAGTAGAAAGGTTTTATTAAACGGCGAAAAATCGAGTACTGTACGTTAAATTCCAGTTTTTTTTTCGAAATTCCGGAGGGATATCATGAATTAAAGTTAGAGGCACCTGCAACTCGAAACAAAAAGCCTGCGTTCGAATACTCTAAGCTTCGACAAGGATTTTTGTAGAAAAACCCCGCGAAGAATTACTGTATTGGGTTCCGCAAGTAGAGAAACTCAGGCAAGAAACCGGTGATGTCCGAGGGCTCATCCGGAACCCGTGGCTTATTCCCCGCGGTCATCCATCACAATCGAACCCCGCCCCGTTTGTTCCTCTTTTCTTGGACAGCAAAACAACACCAGGTGCCAGAACGCTCCTCAAAAACTGGGTCCTGCCGTAGTTATTAGGCGTTGCTGGAGTCATAAGATCAAGATTTACCTTGAAAAAGTAAAGACGAATTCATTACACGGACGAAAAAATTTTAGACCACGTTTGGAGACGGTTTTTTTGCGCTCGGAAGACTTTGAAATATTAATCGTGTATGCAAATATCGAGGGAAGATGTAAATTGCACCACTTTATCCCCGAAGTATATTAAAATCTTGGCTGGAAAAATCAAAAACTTGACTGATCATGAGTACTTCAGCGAGAATTGTTTCAATATTTCCGAATGCTTGAATTCAATTCGACAGCTGGATTAACCACCAGTCTCGGATTTGTTCCACTGCGTAATTTCAAGTGAAAGAATTTGATGGATTCGTCAAACTCGCTCTATTATGAGAAACAAACTTCAGAATCGAACACGCACAATTCACAGAGGGTTGCATTTTTCAAAATACTGTCTAAACTTCAACCCTTCAGAGGCAGAGACTCTGAAGGGTTGAAGTTTAGACAGTACGGAAGTACCAGTACCAGGAAGTACAGTAATTGCAGAAATTGGTGCCATAAAGCATACAAAATAATAGTAAAAAAATAAAAAATCTGGGTTAGGTCAGGAGAGCCAAGAATGAAAAATCCCAATTTTTTCATCTTTCCCCTGAAAAATTTTGCTGAAAAAGAAAAAAATTCCTTGCTGGATGGCGTTTTTCCAGCATTCCTGCTATTTGATTAGTATTGCATGTGTCCAAATAACAATAGCTTCAACTTTTCCAGATTTTTCCCAACTTCAGCTATCCATGCAGCCAATGCTGCCTTTTGGTTACCTTCAGTCCAACCAAAATGCACAAGACTGCAAAAATATCTCAGCTCTGCCCTGCGATGGAAATCAACCTGCCACTCCCAAGGGTTAATGTCCAGAATGAGGAAATACTGCATCAAACTGTAGGTTTTTGAGACCAATAACCTTACTTACTAAAGAATCTGCATAATCAAATCATTAACTAAATATTCACTACCATCTTGGCTTTTTGAGTATAAGCACAACAATCAAAAGCCTATGTTTCACTGTTACTATGTGCCCCCAAGATGCAGATGTGATTGGTGCTTGGATTTTGTCCTTCTGTCTGGATGTCTTTTTGTCAAATACTCGAATCTTGTTTTCCTACAAGCTTCAATGTGAATACTCTGTATTTAATCGGTTCTCCCATCCATCTAGAATTAGGAATAAAGTCCCCATAGAAATGAAAAAAAATTATTTCTAAACTTCACAATGCTGAAAATATCTTTACAGAAGAAAAATTCAAAAATACTGTATAGTATTTTAGCATCAAAAAGAGCTCAAGACAAACAAAAACAAGTCTCGCCATACTGGGCACACATGGTTTGAAGTAGATCTCTCAAAAGGAAGGACATGATGAATAAAAAACAGGTAATCAGCCATTTGAGGCAAATACAGAAAACTTGATCAATAAGGTGTCACTTTGAGTATATATTTTTCTAGTTTTGAAATAAATTTTATTCAATTTCTTCACAGTCAAGAATATCAAGAATTGAATAAATCAAACAAAATAAATTCACTGAATGAACTCATGTCACAAGATCACACCAAATAAACTCAACCACCAGATTTGCACAAATCAAGTAGGAAAAGGAAGAGAAGATTGTCCTCCTAGGGTTCATGAGTGACTGTTCATAAATTCAAAGTAAAAATGAGCTTTTATGTTTATCTTGAAATTTTCCCATCAGGTGGACTGACCAGAATATTCCAGTAGATTCCCGGTCCTATGATTGGCCAAAATAAGAACAATGGAAATCTTGGTGTACATTATCAGCTGATGTGGGAAAAAACCTTCAAAACTTTTTTCTTCTGATTTCTATCCAGAACACATGATGAATTAACTCTGGAAAGGAGAAGCACAAAATTAGCCTGCTTCAATTATGAATCAGAGTAATTTTTAATGATATTTATGCACAATTTCTTTGGACATAAATTGCTCTGTTTGTTCAAAAGATATCAGCACAGCACAGCAAAATTTGAAAGTTCAATATATTGTTGTCCGTAGACCGAGGTAAATAAAAATATCCAGTTAAAAAATATATTCAATATACTCGCAAGTCACAAAT